>LGRN01000234.1:4097-42176 GCA_001883825.1 Emergomyces pasteurianus Ep9510 | reverse complement strand
GGAATAAAGAAGAATTGGTGCTGGTACCACGCGCCAAAAAGTGACAAGCGGCAAAGGCTGCGCAGGCACGGTGTTATTTACGTGAACTTAAAAAAAGTTTTGAAAAAAAAAAAAAGTTCACTCTCATTTCGCACGACTCACGACTCGGACTGGTAATCTAACCATTTATAGACGGAAAACCACGTTATTTCCCGGGAATTTTGAAAAGGAGCAGTCTTCAAGAAGTCTGTAACCTTCTTTTCTTTTCGTTTTTGTTTTTTTGTATTTACCAACCTACCCACTGCACACTCCTTTTTCATCGAACTGGACGTATTTTTTTCTCTTTTTTCTTTTGTCTGAAACAATCAATCCCTTGCACCTATTTCCCTTTTATTTTTAAAAATTATCTTCAGTGATGTGATGAAATAATACAGACATACAGAACGTTACTATATTGGGAGTGGGAAAGATGGCGGAAAATGGAGGGGGGTATTTGTGTACAGATTTTTTTTTTTTTTTTTTTACATCACAATCAACTCCGTACATATGCTCTCTTTTTCTTCCATCTTCTATTGTTGTTGGAGGAACGTCCCAATAAATGTTGTCCTCTTCTTGACTTTGGAACCATCGGGGCCGCCCATAAGGCATCTCCTCCCGAAACACATTCTGAGGCCTTTCGATGTTCCAAAATCATTTGAGATATCCTTTGTATATATATACATTCATAAACCTACGCTGATTAGATAGCATCATCAGTGAGCAGAATTCTATTTATTCTCGGATATGAGTGAACACACGAACTCCGTACATACATACATATATACATACATACATACATACACATATATACTATATATATATATATATAATATATATAGAACAGTGACGTCCGTTTGTGAAAAACTAGGGGTTTCAATCAATAGTTCTAGATGCTTTATCTCTTTGCCGCGGTCAGGACATCACGTACAGCACATTATATACGATCCATATATATATATATACTATATGGACCCGCTGATTTACTTGGACGCGCATCCGTATCCCCTTCCCAATTGAAGTAAGAATAGATTCTGTGCCAGGCGGTGTGTCAGTTTCCTATGGAAAGTTTTGGCTGATGCTGTTGTTCGTTCGTTCGCAGGAACTCACTCACTCACTACTTTCTCCTTCCCCCCTACCCTTTTTTTTTAATTATTTTCTTATTTTCTTGTTTAATTGGGGGCATGTATCTAAGATAAGCACCGGTTTGAATCACTCTTGCTGTTTCTCCTACTCCGCCACTCTTTCTTGTCTCCGGGTTAAGCCCAAGGTGCCCCGTTCCTAGGTATTCCTCCCTTCTATCAAAACTTGGAGAGAAGTGAACCAAATCCTGTTCTCCACACTTTTCCTTGAGTCGGTGTATATAGTTTGGGAGAGCGTGGCCATATATATCGATTTCAGGACCGAAGAGGCAGAGATTGTGAATAAAGGAGGGAATCGAGGCCCAATAACGGATTATGTGCAGGAGAAAATGTCCGCCTCCACTTTCGTATAGGGTCGGGGTACCCCCGTGTCGGCTATCTATTATTTAATTACCTGCAAAGGAAACATCACAAGTGGGAAACATTCTTCAACAATCCGCATTTTCGACACCTGGGCAGCTTTGGAGCCTACGATATCATGATTGGCAACGGAATTGAAAGAAAAAAATGGAGCGCAAACTCAGGGACTGTTCATGACTTTCATTTTTTAGAATCAATCATCCCGCTCTATTTTCAGAGCATGTGCCCACAAATGCTAAATGAGAACAGAAAATAAAAGGGAACAAAAAAAGTAGTCAGGACAACATATAAGATTTGGATTAAAAAGCTTAGAAAACAAGAGCCGCTCCCTTCGTCTTCTTGTCACCGCTGTAGAAAGAAAAAGGAAAAACAAATCACCATTAGCAAATGCATTTCCGTTATATAGCAAGCTGGATGTATAAACTTCAAAAATTCCAGGTGTGTTAACGTACCCCAATTCGAAGTGCTTGCATCGTTTCAGAGCCAGCTGGGCCTTGGTCTTGCAGACTGTGCACTCCAACCGCAGAACAACCTTCTTTGTGGTCTTGGCCTTCTTCCTGAACACGGGCTTCGTTTGACCACCGTAACCGCTCTGCTTGCGGTCATATCGACGCTTTCCCTGTGCGAATAGCGAGGCCTATTTTCCGCGGAGAGAAAGAGAAATCCAACCATCAGCTCATAATCTAGCATTATTATCTCCATCCATCATCTGGTTATCATTGTGGGAAGAGAGTTCCCTTTTTTGCCCGGGGTGGTTATAATAGAGCTGTCTCACCTTTCCAGCTTTGTACTGGGTGACCTTATGCTGGGTGTGTTTCTTGCATTCCTTGGACTTGCAGTACGTCCGGCGGGTTTTGGGAACGTTGACCTGTTGGGAAGAACCGGGATATCAGTCAGCATTAGACTTATCTAGGACTTCATGTCGATATAGTGCTGCTGCGATTATTTCCCCCATAACATATGCGATTTGGTGAACGGAATCCAGTCACTTGGTATATATCTATATATAGAGAGAGCGAGAGAGAGCGATGGTAACTCGATATAATGGCGGACGTGAGATTATTTTTTTTTCGTTTGGCTAAAAAGCTAGAGATCTGGAAAGATTTGTGCGATGTTCTCGGGGACACTATTTGGGGGGTTCGCTTCTGCTTGACACAAGTGAAATCGGGGTGTCCGTCGGTGATTTATCCAACGAAAAGTTGTCGAGTATCCCAAAACAATGCCACAATACTATCAATTCCGCCGTTGTTTCCCCGTCTTCCCTTTCGCGGTGTATCGCCCCGTCATCTCTCAGAAAATCATCGTAGTCTCATATCCCAACAACCCCCGCCCTTCCATATCCCCAAACATCTCGTTCGGGGGGAAAAATTCCAGCGACAGGGAAAAGAAAAGAAA
This sequence comes from Emergomyces pasteurianus Ep9510, assembly GCA_001883825.1. Taxonomy (NCBI): domain Eukaryota; kingdom Fungi; phylum Ascomycota; class Eurotiomycetes; order Onygenales; family Ajellomycetaceae; genus Emergomyces; species Emergomyces pasteurianus. Next base: position 39,264 of record LGRN01000234.1, on the reverse strand, counting down.
CAGAGCTCCTTACCATTTTGACTGAATTGGCCGGCTGTCGCAAATTGGGTGTGGTCGCTGGGTGTTCCTGGGTTGTCGATGAGTCTGCCAGCGTTGAGAGTTGCCCCGTCTCTTTTGGGTTGTGGGATTCAGGTTCGCTTAGGGCCATATATGGATGCGCTAGCCGTTTTGGGACAGCACAATCAACACAACATGAGGAGGAAGAATAACAACATCATAGATTCAAAATCAGTAATTATTGTCTATATTAATTGGCATGTCTTAGCCCTTCCTCGATTACAATACTCTCTCTTCCGCCATACCAGATTCGTCCCTTTCTGCATTCCAACCCATTACCTCCTTCACCCACCACCCAGTTACCTCTTGCGGAAACTGATCCTTCCTGTCGCGGCCAGTACTCTCTCTCAAGCCACTCATTAATACTGTCTATTTCGGAAATAAATTGCCGGATACGTTTTGTATCCAGCGACCTCCGATTTCTGTCGCAGCCTCCACTACTATTCCCATCACCATTTCTGCACACAAACCCATCCTGACTAGTAAACCTAGCAATCGTGATGTGTGCCGACGGGACGATATATCTAGGGGCGACTTTGGCACCTAGTCCGTTTACTAGTGAAAAGATATCTCTTCGAAGATGATGGTAGGTATAGGAATGAGAATGGTGATCCAAATGGCCGTCTGCCCGATCTATCTCGCCCTGGTGGGTGTTGGCCTCCCCTGCTGCGGGAACAAAGCTCAAGGCCAAACCCGCCACATCGTAGCTTACCATTGGCTTAATTAGAGAAGACAAATGTTTGGACGAGTAGTTGACAACGTCTGAAATACCTGGGCATATAGAAGATAACATTTCTCCCATTTCTGCCTCGGTCAATGAGTTCGCCATGTCCAGAACTGTTAAATGAAGTCGCTCAGGTGGCATAAACCATTTGCCTAAAGGGGGAAAAAAATGTATGTAATAGGTCAGAGGGGTTGATATGGTTATAATGGGTGTACAGAAAAAGTAATATAAAGATTTTCCCATCTTGCAGCTTACTTGGAGCAACATCATGGAGTCTAGATTGGATAACGTCCACGAGCCGCCGTACTGGTGGAGGTGGACGAGCCCAAAGAGCAAGGCAGTTTCGGGGGTCCACGAAATTTGGGTCCCTTGCAGGACCATCTAATTTTGCCAGAGTCGTGTCAAGACTCCATCCTGGGAATGTCGAGTCAAGTATTACGGCTCTTTCCCGAGAGTTCCTTGAAGTGCGGTGATTGGTATAAAGCGCTCGGATTCGAGCCTGGGGGAGTTGACTGTTAGTTGATTAATACGGTGTTTAGTACATGGTAAATGCACATACATACCGGATCATTAGCTTAGCACATTCGACAATGACTGTCTCGAATGGGTTTTCGGTATCTACTGTATCAATAGTATGGCCTTCACGTTTAGCAAAAATGGGTTGTAACTGCTCATTAGGGAGTTGAGATAACTATATTAGCTTTTAACAGGTAGATAACGGAATTCATCATTGCCCTTTTGTACTTAGTTATTGCTAATAAGTTAATGATTGCTGAATCGCGCAATATTGTTAATGCTGATCACATCCGCCGCTTTTTTCCTTTCCCCGCCAACCACTAACTAAATATTTAACTATTTAAATAGGCACGTACCAGCGATAGGACCAGCCTGACGTGACCTCATTCAAACTTCAAACACCTGGCAGCCTGGTTTCAACGCTCTCGCTCACTGAATAGTACAAAAATACCACCACTTTCTACGAAATATAAAACTATACAACAAAAAAACCCTCAGCAAAATCAAACCTGTTCTTGGCAGCTGTATCCTCCGATTACATTGTCTTCCTACCCCACACCTTTCTCCCTCCAGATCTTGATCACCGGCCACCTACCACCACAATGCTTATCAAGTGAGTCCAGTCCCGCAATAACAATCATAGCCGAAATGACAAAATAGGGTAAAGAAAGCTAACTGAAAACTCTTCCTCGGTCTCTTCCTAACGTAGAGTCCGAACACTGTCAGGCAAGGAGATGGAGCTGGACATAGAACCAGACTACAAAGTGCGACCCATATCCTCCCTCCGTCCCTCTTCCCTCCTTCCCTTCTCCCTCCTCTGGCCGAAGTATCCCAGCAGCAGTATACACACACAGCGATTGACAAGCTCAAATACCCCCGCTAACACTCACTTTTCTTTTCGACTCCTGCCAGGTATCCCGCATAAAGGAGCGCGTTGAGGAAAAAGAGGGCATCCCACCGACACAACAACGGCTAATTTTTGGAGGGAAACAAATGTATGTTTCTTTCTTTCTTTCCCCTCCAGCCTCCTCGTGGAGAGGAGAGGTGAAAACCCTCCTTTTTCCTTGGAGAACCGACGGGGATATTCCCTCATTACAAATATATATAGACTCCTTTATAGCTAATTTTTTGTGTTTTATTCGAAATCAAACAGGGCAGATGACAGAACAGCTGCGGAATACAATCTTGAAGGTGGTGCTACGCTACATTTAGTCCTCGCACTTCGAGGGGGCATGCTGTAACCAAACAAAAGTTATAGGAAATATTAAAAAAAAAAGGGAAAGAAGGAAAGCAGAAACAAAAGAGAAGAAAAGATATCGGCCACAGACTGTTCTTTCTCCTTTTCTTTTATTGACCAGGATAGTGACGTACATATCTATCTGTTCGTTCGATCGATAAATCCAACACAACCCCACCATCTCTCCCCCTCTCCTTCTTCTATAACCAAAACACCTCCCTGCTTTCTTTCCGGCTGGCGTTATTGGACGAGATGAAGGCTGGACGAGGGAATATTTTTTAACTCGTGCAAGAATGAAGGTTGGTCTGGCTTGGTTACAATTTTCTAAACCCCGTGTAGTATTTCTATTTCGCGCTCGGTGTTTGGACAAGATCCCCGGATAGCTTAAGGCCTCTTCGTCAAATTATTATCAACTAATACCAATCCCTAACCTTTTTAATATCTGTCTCTCTCTGAACCTAGAAAGAAAAATTTTATAGAAGTTATCACTGTCACTCATTCTCTTTCTATTTTATAAATGAGAAGCTGCTATGAGTTTGCTTATAAAAGAAAATGAGGTTTAGCTTTATGCATATTTTATACTTTTGAATTCAGAAACTTATACAATCCGCCCTTTTGATTGAATGCTGCTTTGCATTGATTTTGTGAAAAAAATATATTTCAGTGTATGCAAGTTTATCATTTGGCTAGCCTATTTACACTCTATGTAGTGTAGTACGGAGTAGAAATATCCGGAGATAAAAAAAGGAGGGCAAAAATTGTGTATAAAATGCTTAGCAATAAAATATGGCATGTATGTGGGGTGGGTATAAAGAAAACTTATATAAATACTTTGAAAGTGACGGGCCCGTAAACAAAAAGTAGCATAAAATTAAAAATAAAAATTGAAATGACAAACGAAAACAGAAACTTCCGAACCTTTCTCACAAGCTGTAGTTTTATGGAAATCAAAGAGACAGAAAGTTCTACTTCTTCCAATATACAAAAAGAGGATTGTTGAGAAAAGTGAAAAAAAGACAAAAACATCCTGTGCATATTGTCCAGGATATAAATAAAACTCAAACCTTTCAGCCCAGAATCCCGTAGACGCCCATACAAGTGCAAATATAATACCCAAGACATGAATCTTCTTCTATGTTTCGTATCGGATTATCCCCGGAATTTGTGCTTCTGTGCCCGATTAGAATATCGCCCGACACTGTTAGATATTCCCTAGCCCCGTTGCTACTAAGAAGGGCAAAAGGTAAAAGGGAGGGGGGGGCATTCGTTCCGTGAAAAGTGTGCTTAAAAACGCGAAATAAATAAATGAAAAGGGGTCTGCATGTAGATAAGATTTCGTTTCGTCGTCATCGTTCCGTTCCTGCCAGCAGTCGGGTATGCAGAAAGTTGATTGCGTCAACTTTTGGCAAAGAAGAGGAGAAGTTGAGGTGAGAGGGTGTAGCTTCTAATCAGGGAAAAGAAAAAGAGGTATATGCAGGTGAGAATGTATGTGTAATATATGCTAGAACAGTTGTCTCCTTTTTGGATGGACAAGTACAGATTCTGACACCGGCCGTTTCCTCACTGATAGACGAGATAGATTGGGCTTGGTGCTGTTTTGGAGCGACTTCGTCGCTGAAGTATGGCGATGTCCGGGGTCACTGCCATGTATCATCCTGTCAGCTCTTGGTGACGTTGTTACCGAAACAGAACCCTCCTCCTCCTTTTTTGTAATTAACGAATTCATTCTGCTTATGCTTGAGGTGCGAGACGGGGAGGTCGGTGAGGATGAAATGAGAAGTTTTGGCTTTTTTGAACCCGGATCTCGGGAACAGGGGCTGATGCTGAGCCCGATGTTGGTTTCTGTTGTTGAAGAAGAACGCGGATCCCTCGTTTTGGGTCTGGGAATATTTTGCTCAATAGGCCGCTTATAATCTTCGATTAGCGACCGAGGGGCATTCACGATCTGAGAGGCGCTGTTAATTAAACGATGTGTGGGAATGCACAGCCGCTGATTCCTCTTTACGAATGGAAGTGCTGACTTCTTGGCAGCTGGTCGAGGTATCTTGGGGGCCTCCAATTTCCACCGCGGTGTTTGATCGAAAGGAGTGAGCCCACGACCTCCAGCCTGTTTCGTGGTCGGGACGAATATTGGAGAAATACCACCCATTTTCCTGTCAAGGAAAGCGTGTCGTTGGATCGCGGTTGGTTTCTCCCTGGGGAGTCGCATTTTCTTGGTATCCACCACCCTCGAGCTATGTTTGGCTTTCTTGGAATCGAGGCCGAGTAGCGCAAGTTTCATGCGTTCTGCATCTTTATCCACTTCCCTGGCGGTTTTCTCCAAGAGTTCATGGTAAACATCGTACCAGCTATCAGGGTTCTCGGGGAGCACAAGTTCATCGAAACCAGGAACGTCACGCTTGATAAACTCTATCCAGAACTCTGCATCATGCTCGAGGAGGTGCGGTGATTTGAGTTCAAGTTCATGCTATGTCAAAGGGCGTCGAGTTAGTGGAAAATGCTCATCGAACTATTGTAAATGAACATAATTAAGTTTTGGTGGGGGGGGGGAATACCAGCTGCTCTGGGTTCTCTATTTTTTGTAGGATAGGCCTGATGAGATCATAGCGGGCCAAACCGATATCATCAATTCCTACAAGCGACTGTTAGACACAGGTATTATTTGCCTAAAGAAAGGGAGCGGGGGCCATGCTTTTTATAATTTTCATGCACGCTTTTCGCGCAAGATGGAGTAACGATGGGGCTGGCATTGGAGAAGACACAAGGAAAGTGGAGTGGGAAAGGCGGGTTGACTACATAGAGATGAATATGGTGATGAATATGGCGATGAATATGGTTTTGATCTGAAGAGTCCACTGTTGCACAAAATGCTTATGGGGCAAAAGAATTTGATGCGGCTGCTACTGATGGGCTGAGGCGACTCGAAGAGGTAGATTTGAAGTTCGTTGGAAGCTTTAACCACAGCAGACGAAGCCCGAGAAAGCGATTACCAGCAGGAGACGTAGATGATTACGTCATCCCGCACTGCATCCACTTCAGAGAAGCTTAATCTTCTGCCTGGGGGAGGTGATTTATATTCTAAGCATGGGATAGGTAACCTCTTTTTTGTAATAAGTGCTGTGGGATGTACAGTACCTGTAGGCGAATATATATGGTTGTGCCGTTGGAAATATGTATGGCACTACTCCGTATACCCCGCCCAGTGCAACCCAGTTGAACGGAGTGCTGGGCAGCCTACATTTGAAGGTGCAGCTTTTAACTAAGATTAGCGGCTTGGTAGCCGCCCCCACCACCACCCCTGGGCCCTAAACAAAAATTAGTTAAAGAGTAGCAGATTCAAGGACCTAATAGCTCTTATTGTGCGCATCGTTTGTTCCCGTTTCACCAGGACTGTATCAAATCTCCTTGCGCAATACTCCACGCAGTAGCTGACAATATGTCCAGTTTGCTCGATACTACATTAATTCGGTGCCCAACAATATATGACAATTCCTTCAACTTTCTTCCGCTCACGGTTGGCTACCTATTTACATAAATAGTATATCCCCATTGTATTCCCACCGGTCTCATGTCGCACCCATTGCCTTGCCGCCTGTCCATACTACCAGTGGCTAAAGCCCCTATTTCATGCAGTTGTGGGATTATAGAACCAGTCACAGACATTCAATATGCCTGGTTCAGAAAGTAGCTGCCGTGAGTAAAGGGAAAACAGATCTATTATCACAGCGCGTTGGTTGAACTTGTTGCCTTTCCTTGATTCTCTGACTCCGGTGAATTGCGGCCTCGCAGATCAAACGGCCAACAGCCGGACGCCTCTTCTGTGTCACCATGCTTTTACTTCATCTCATCGCCCTTCTCTGCTCTCAAACATCTCTGGGTCTAGCAAGTCAAGCATGGGATCTATCAATCAGGACGTCGAGCATCAAAAACGTGATGTCAATGGCGGCGTCACAACCACAGAGATCGGGTCGTCTGAAGCCCAAGTTGCAACCATTACAGAACATGAATTAGATATTCGCACCGCACTTAAGCTTTATCCGAAAGCGGCCGCGTGGTCCTTGTTTTTCTCTGTTGGTGTTATCATGACTGGCTATGACCCACAGATCATTGGGAATCTCTATGGTGTGCCCAGATTCCAAAGGGATTTTGGCTATTTTTTTAACGGCAAATGGATTATTTCTGCGGCGTGGCAGTCAGGACTTAGGTAAAGATATATTTAATTTCATCTCTATGATTTGTATTTTGGGGAAAAGAACGCTTATTCGATGCATATTTATTGTACAACAAAAATAGTATGGGGAGCCCTATAGGCCAGGTTGTAGGTGCTTTAGCAGCTACATATCCCATGGAATGGTTTGGTAGGAAGAAAACCTTTGCCGTATGTTTTACGTGGATACACCCTAGTCTTACATGTATGTACTGTGCAAGTGCATCCTAACCGCGTTTCCCCTTCTTTTAGGTGTGTGTCGTCCTTACAGCTGGCTGTGTCTTCATCCAATTCTTCGCGCGATCGTTGAAGGTATTGATCGTTGGTGAACTCCTTGGAGGACTAATATTGGGGTCATATGCAGTCATTGCTCCCGCCTACGCCTCGGAGGTGTGCCCAGTTGCTCTGCGTGGTATTTTGACTGCATATGTGAATCTATGCTTTGTGATCGGCCAGTTCATCGCCAACGGGGTCTCTGCCGCAACTCACAAGTTAGATAACCACTGGGCTTACAGTGCGCCCTTTGCAACACAGTGGTTCTGGACTGCCGTTATCCTTGCGGGGGTTTTCTTTGCTCCTGAGAGCCCCTGGTGGCTCGTGAGAAAAGGGAGACTGGAAGACGCCGAAAATTCACTTCGGAGGCTCGCAGCATCTAGTGTTGACGTCAGGCCAACCCTGGTAAGCATAAGTATCACAAACTGCCGAATATGTCACAATGTGTAACGTACTTACTGAATGTGGGCTTTCTGTAGTCTATGATTATCGAAACCGATCGTCTTGAACAACAGATGGAAGCGGGGACTAATTTTGGTGATTGCTTCAAGAAATCCAACTTTCGCCGCACCCAGATTGCCATCGGTGTATATTCCATTCAGGTTTTTAGCGGGATTTATCTGATTGGATATTCCAACTATTTTTTCACATGTTAGCAATGCCTCCGGTGCCTGATGACCTGACATTATCTAACCAATACTAACTTAGTGGCTGGTCTCCCTACTGACGATGCATTTAATATGGGCGTAAGCTACCCCCTCTTTCTCCAATACCGGTTAACTCTGTCCAACCGGTTTCCTAGGTCGGCTTTCTCGGGGTGGGATTTCTTGGATGCATTTTATCCTGGGTTCTCCTTGCGTATTTCGGCCGTCGAAGGATCTATAGTAGCGGGCTGGCCGGGCTAGCAGTTATTCTCTTCATTATCGGCATTCTGGATTGTGTGCCCAACTATACAGAGCGGCCCCCAGTCATCTGGGCTCAGGCATCCATGATGCTGGTTTGGAATTTCACGTACGACTTATCAGTTGGGCCGGTATGTTTCGTTATTCTATGCGAATGTTCCGCCACCAAACTTCGAGGGAAGACTATTGCTATTTCAACAGCTATCCAAGCCCTCTTCGGCATAGTCATGACCGTCGTGATTCCCTATATGATTAACCCGGATGCCGGGAATATGAGAGGGAAGTTGGGGTTCGTTTTTGGTGTAAGTATTTTAGTCTCGTATAACACCCTATCCTTTTTTAGGTTTCTTCCTCCAACTCACATTATAGGGACTTGCTTCCATTTGTTTTGTATGGACGTACTTTAATGTCCCTGAAACTAAAGGACGGACTTTCGAGGAGCTCGACATCATGTTTGAAAGGAAGGTACCGACAAGGGAGTTCAGAAACTACAGCATTCTCTAGAAATAAGGAGGAGGATGCCAGTGGGACAAAGTAACCATTATTTGGGCTATTAATCAAACGGAACATTTATTGAGTTTGCGAACTTTCGATTCAGATGAAAGACTACTTGTCAATCTACCTAAAGTGGCACCACATTCGCCGCATATTTTTTTATTCTCAAAAATAGAAAAGTTCGACGCTTTGCCTATGATCTGCTTTTCCCTTGGGTGGTGACCTTTCAGGTTGGACAAGCCAACACAAATACGACATATTCCGAACTATTTTCTTCGATGAGAAGTCACGGCATTATCATCAATTAGCAGGCTTTCCCGCGTGACGCTGCGATGCATATTATTGGGAACTTCCCCTCCAACAAACTTGAGAACGCTGGTAAAGTCAACCATTAAAAAGTCGGAATTTTTGGGAGTTCGGATGGGCAACAAGCTAGCCGTTCTTACGCAGGCATTCACACTCACAAACAACAACGTTTTGATCAGCCCTCCCCACTTGGACAAGCTATCTAAACCTGGCAAACGATGACCGACGAAGGACCGGCATCCCATTTATCACAATGTCCATAACCAACTGATTGTTGATTGCCATGACACGGGCAATGGTATGTTAGCTTTTGAAGGAACGATGATGGCAAAATGTATATACAATATTCCAAGGCTAATTGCATTTTATTTAGGCGGATGCAACGTTGCAAACAAGCGGTTTCTCCGCGACATATCTTATGGTTGTTCAACTCATGATGGGTATCGGGAGTGAGATAGAAATTTCCACGATTCCAGCACACATGCGAAGGAAACTTGTCTTCTCAGAATCTTTGTTTGTTGGATTTGGGGGTGTTATTGGTGTGTTTGTGTGATTAGGGCTTAGCTGGGAATGATATGGCTTTGGTATCTTCAAGATGATGATTTCGATATTATTAAATTTGACAGGGACAGCATTAGAGAAGCCAAGAGCTTCAGTTTACGTTACAGTCTTCTTTATCTCCCATGATCTCTATTCTGACCTTGCTTGACATACTATCACTCAGGGAGGATACACTCACATTCAGAGCGTCAGTTAACTGAATACCTTGAGTTTACATCCTGGATATTTTACTCGTCCACTATGGAACGAAAGGAACGACCATTGGCATTTCATCTATTGGCTTATCAGTACCTCCCTACCTTTTCCATGCCTGTAAGATTTTGCTAATCTGGAAAAATAGAATATTGCTATAGTCATGATCACTGCGGCTATCATTACCAGACTACACTGGAATGCCAATTTAATATCTAGTACTAGTATTAGGGTCGCATTCATTTCTCTCGTTTACTTCTGCTACCCGCAAACAGCAACATGATCATCTATTGACGGGACCTAGTGTCTCCCCGAGGCACGCCGCTCAACGCATCCAAAAAGGGGCAGAGTGGAAGCTATTGTGAGACATCAGCTACGAAAATATATCAACGCGGTCCCGTAAAGAGGCATCTGAGAGAGTGTAGGAAAGTCGAAAAATCCAGGCGCCCAACACGGTATAGCGAATTCAGCGCCATAATTCAAAAAATAAAATAAGGTACTGATTGCGGGGCATGTCCTGCTCTATTTGTGAATCTATTGCAATATCTGCAGGCACATAGGCTTGTATATGATGAATTTTATTGAACAAACAGCGAAAGACACCATTCTGTGTGTCGTGGAACTTGCGAAAGCGAAAAGAGAAACTCTGACAAGCATTGCTTTATTCAGGAGGTTCATAAAAGGGCATAGCTTTTATCTCCTCAAGAGACCAGTACTTCCGCATATTTTCAGCACGGAGTTGGTCCACCTCATCATCCATGTGCAACCACAACACCTCCCCAAACACATCCATGATTGCCTTCAGGTCTTTCAGTTCAAACTCCTTCTGTCGTCCCTCGCAGGCTAAGAGATACTCCAGAATCTTTGTCAGACCCGTGTGGATCTGTTCGTGCTGGCTGAGCAGGTCATCCTTGTGATTTTTATCACCGAATGCTGGCATACGCTCGCTAAAGTATGGAAAGATCATTTGTTCCTCCAAATCATGGTGGGCCCGCAGATCATTGCAAAAGGACTTTCCAGTTTCGATTAACTGGTCAAGCGACATGGCCTTCGGCAGCTCGTTGGAAACGCAGGCATCGTATATTGTCGTCCATGTATTGCGGAAAGCCGTATGCTACATAACAATGTTAGGATGCATGCAAAGTAGAGGTGGTCTGTTGAATTTTAGTTATTTTTCTCACTACTGACAAAAAAATCCATTCTTACTGCATAGCAGTTGTAAACCTTGAAGTCCTCTGCGGATAATTCTGGCAGGGGGCTAGCAGGGGCCTCCGATAGCAAAGTGCCGTTCTTTTGCTCTTCACTCATTGCGATGTTGTTTTTGCTTGGATGGAAATCGGTGTTGTCTCGAAGACCTTCAGAGCAATCCTCCGTACGGGTGTAAGAATATTATTGTATCGGATTGGACTAACTCAGGTTTCGAGATTCCATCAAAAAGAGTGTTCAAAGTCCCTTATATACCTTAGGTACGACCTAGTATTAAATATGCAGTACATAGTAGTCGGCCACCCTAACACCTAATAACTACGCAGCTTTTCTCCCACCACATAATTTAGCCGTATCCGACGAACGAATAGTGATGACACCCCTCTCTGGCTCTGGATCATGGGAGGGACATCCCCCACGGGATTCCGCGCAACCAGAGGACTGGGGTGGTCAGGTCAAACACAGAAAGTTCATGAGGTACCTGGCCGTTTTCTTTACTACCTGAACACTACTTTCCTTTTACTCCTTATTCATGACTGCTGCATATGCACACTTCATTCTCCTTCCATATTACAAAAGTATTATAGATCATTCACACCTCCGCGGCCGTGTCGTCTCCTTGTCCGAGGAGAGCAGCCGTTGCAAAGATTCAGGATGAATCCGATGGCAACGGATAATTTGTCGCAAACCTAACCGGGAGTTGAATCAGAAGCTGAATAACTCCGTATAGAGCCCTGGATGGATAACTTCCTCGGAAGATAGAATATGAAACGGGGAAACCGGATTTAAAATCTGTATTAAAGTAAACCGCAGGGGTGCTTTTTAGCGGGCTCACTGCAGGCTAGATATGGCCAATAGCCGCGTTCTATTGCTAACCAGTGGATATGGAGACTGAGAAGGTACTAAGCTAGGCGCGCCCCTCGGATGAGAATTATATCCGACCACTCGTGCCTGTAGATTCGGCCAGGAATATGGTGCCGAGTCGAGTACTCCATACCAAGCGTTGATTTCTTGCTCGAGTTTTGCCCATCTCTTTTCAAACAACCACAAGGGATATTGGTTCAAGCATAGTTAGTTACTAATACTATGGATGGAAAGCTCGCGATGCTTTTGGCTCGTTATTGTTGTCATGGATCAATGATGTTTTCCCTTCAAAAATAGTATTAGCAAGCGTGGGCACATTGTTTGCAAGGTTCTACATACTATAAATATATACAAATACAATAATAGACCACTTAATACAGCTGATTTAAAGTTCATTATTTTATCATCCTATTTTAGATTATCCGAAAATTGCAGATTCAAGTGATCAAAAACGGAGTTTATTGTTTCAAAAAATCGTTGAGTTTAACTAGATTTAAGTTATAGAGATGTGATAGAATTTGAGGTAGTTAAGCGGCTAAAACAGTGAAACTGGTTATAAATACTAATAAATACTGGCTATCACCGACATGATCATATATTGCAGCTTGTTAAATGATAATTTACAACTTTCTGATATAAACTAGCTCTGCAATCAACATGGTTCGTTAGTATGCTTGTCTTCCTGGCTGCCTCGAGTATGCTAGGACGAGGATATACGACAAGGCAACACAGCAGGTTGTGTGCTTGTTGTTTGGGAAGAATGTTCCTGAGGCCATCCACTTGAACATCGCCATCGCAGCTGGAAGAAAAAGATGAAATAGAGACAAATTCAAGTTAGTATTGTTCAAATATAGTTTTGTTAATTAATTGTCAGCAGTGTTTTAACCTTTCCTGGTGTCTGATCTTCAGAGCAGAACGGAAAACAGCACTGGGCTAACTCCAAGGGAATAGATACGTTAATAATGCTATTTTGTAGGGTCTTTACGTCGGTTTATTGTTACAGCTGTTACCAATTCAATGAGGCGCAAAATAATAAGAAAATACGTAATTTCTAACTAACGTCCATGGGGGTATTGTAAAGCGATATGAAATGAAAAATAGAGAAAGGAAAAGACGGAGAAGTAGGTCAAACCATCTAAAGAAACAAGAAAAACATAGGAAAGTATGTATGGAGAGGTACTAGTTTGCCAAAACCAGGACATAAAATTGAAACGGGGAGATCAGAAGAAGGGAAAGAAGAACATGGAAGAAAAACATATCGTACAGTACAAATGGAATAGTGAAATAAAAAGGTCATCGAGTGAATGGCAGCAAGGTTCGTGTACCCAGGAAAATAACAATTAGGTATCAGTGTTCCTCATGATATTTCATGTAATAAATCAACTAGGAAAGGTCGTGGGTCTCGATTTCCCACAAGGTTATGAAGCGTTCGCCCTGATCTTGCTCTTAATCTCATCGGCAGGTGCGGTTGAGTTTGGTTGATTCTGTCTCGGCGGAAGTTGGGCCATCCACGTTGGAGGGGCGATCCCAGTCTGCTCATGAATCGTCGAGAAAAGCGGTGGAAGGCTTTGCATGAGGTTTCGGATTGGAGCGGTCGTATCCTGAGACGCATCTCCAGAAGAACCTGATAGGGCCATTTAGTGCTGAACAAACACGAAATACAAGATTATGCTAGGGATTGGGTAAACTAACCGGTGTTCCACACTGTAATCTTGGGTTCAAGGCCCTTGATAGCTTCTCCATTTGCTCTGGCAAGTGCCTCGTAAGTGCGGTTCTGGATCATCAGATATTGCAGGAAGCCCTGTGGTCCTCCAAATACATCCGCCATAGCAGCATATGCCTTGGCCATCTCAGCCACACCCTCGGCTTCCTTTTTCTTCGCAATAAAGGTAGCTTCCGCCTCCTTTGTTTTTGCCAAAAAGGCTGCTTCGGCATCTTTAGCGGCCCGGTAGTCTGGTAGTCCATTTGGTTAGTTTGGCGTTCCAGATAAATTCAGCCTGAGATGAAGTAAGTGATACGTGGAATCAAATATACTCACAATGCGCATCAGCGTCCATTTTTTGTTTATACATCGTACCATCAGACTCTTTCATCTTACTGTAGAGGTCTGCATCAGCGTTTTGCTCCGCAGCCTCCCTTGCAATCTTGCTCTTGGTAACATCAAGGGCCCGAAGTCTTTCCAATTCCGTTTCAGCACGTTTGGTCTCGACTTGTTTCTGCAATTCGGCATCCCTCATCTCCGCTTGGCGTTGAGCAGATATCTTCCCAAGTCGAATGCCCATGTCCAGCTCTGTCTGGCGGTTTGTAAGCTGAGCATCAGCCTGTGCCTTCTCGCTTCGACGCTTGGTTTCTAAAACTGCTGTTTCGGCGTCGATTTTGGATATTTCTTGTTTTGTTTTGCCCCTTTTTTCGGCCTCGCCAATTTCGCCTCTCATTCGAGCCTCTGCAACATCGATTTTGGCTTGATTCAGCGCACCCTCGTGTGCTTTTCGGCTGAGCTAATTGCCAAACAGTCAGCGTATATTTCTGAGTATCTCACGTGGAATATATTGGCTTACCAAGGTGAAATATTCGCTTCCAGGAGTATCTTGGAGTTCTTTAACGTTGGCGTTGTAGCTATGATTTCGCAGTCAGTATCACAGACAAACAGATATTAAACGTCATGGCACTTACATCCTAAGACCAAATTGATCTAACTCGTTCTGAACATTTTCAATGACGTGCTGCTTGAAGACGTGTCGTTCCTTGAAGATTTCTTCCATTGTCATCCCAGACACAATCACACGAGTCTCGCCCTCGATGATACCCTTGACAATATCTTGAACATGATTCCCTCTAGTATTGCTTGTCGACTTGGCTGCTTTTACCCCACCGGCTTCACCTGAAAGTAGGAGGGCATACTTCTTGAGAGCATCGATATTGTTATCAGGGCCGATTGTGAAGACAGCTGGGAGAGAGAACTGAAGCTTTTCAATGGTCATAGCCTGGAGATTCATAGAGAAGTCGAATGGCGAAATAGAAATCCGGATGCACTGCAATCGACTGCCGTTAGACTTTTGGGCTTTTCGAGCTTTCCGGTGGCGGGAGAGATATAAACTGGGTCTTAACAGCTTACTTTGTTCCATGGCATAACAAATGCGGTTTTTTTGATAAGTACATCACTGATGCCACCCCCCGTGAGAACGAGATACTCGTTCGGCTCTGAGACGTGGTACCTAGAAAAAATATTAGCGTTAATATGAATGAATTGTAATGAATAATGGGTAGTGAAGTGGAAGTTAGGCATACCACATCGTCAATCTTTGGTATATTATGTTTTATCGATAGTTAAATATTGTAGCAGCAAAAAGTTCTGGTTTCGGAGTGCGCTTTCTAGAAAAGAGAAAGAAAATATGGTGAGGCAGGTGTACAGAGTCAAAGAGAAATCCAGGATTTGAAACGGGGTCAGGCTGGTATAAATAACAAATACGAGATGTGCTTCAATGCACAGGAGCACCGCTTCTGATGACGAAATACACGGAACACCAGGATCCTGAGCTCCGGATTGAGAAGATAGTAGTACTCCGTAGTAGCTAACGATGAATCAGTGCTCCATACCCTGCATAATGAGCTACACGGAGCCAGCCTCGTCAAACACGGGGTCAACAATGAGCACAGCTGTATCATCGGCCAATCAGGTAAGTACCGCAACAAACATGCGCAGCACCTGGCATTTGGATAGCCCCGAGTTAGTTGAGCGCTTCTTGGTGGCGCATCGACGCAGAAGCCAAGCAATAGTGCCTCAGGCTGCTTTGGCTTGGCGGCAGATTTTAAGCCGCACAACCGGGAAGCCACACATACAGCAGTACGGAGTACTATGAAGGGATAAAGATGGAGATAGCTGAAGATGATTATCCACTTATGATATCACACTATCCACTCTATCAGTGGAAGTAGTCATTTAAGACTAAGGTTGATATTTATACTCTGTACACTCAGCAAGTCATATCTTTCTTATCCCCGCAATGAATTAGTACTAGTACTGGTACAGACGATTCATGGCCCTCATTGGCAGACCGGATGAGAGATTTGGGGTACTACTGTACTACCAATTGCTCAGGACCTACCCCAATGTGGAACATTCCAAAAATGACTAGCCATTCCCTGTCGGTGCGTGCTTCTCGAAACGCTAGCGAAACTGACTGCATGAAAGCGCGAGAAGCCCAAGCGGCCACATGCCGTGTTTGCCGAAGCTGGGAAACTACTAATAATGATTATGGGGGATTCGCTAAATCTAGCATGGATATGTGGACGAGACAAACGGAACAAGCACCACGTACGGGCTGGTGGTGCGCCTGGGGGGCAGCGGGAGATTGATGCCGAGTCCTAGGAATGAGGCGGAGCTGTGCTGGAAGGAACCCCGTGACTGGTAGCGGAGTCCTAGTAGCGGAGGCTAAACCTGAAGCAGGCTAGCGCATATGGGGGCTGGATGACTCCGCCCCCGTCCTTTGCTGTTGATGTTGATAGTACGGGAGTACGGAGTATTGATATATAATATCCCATGCTGCTAAATTTTATGCCATGGATAGTGTCAAGATATGCAACTATCCAAGCCACGCTAGAACACAGAACCTATCCACATGATCAACAGGCCCACATGTGCATAATTTGATAAATACTTCTCCATAAACATGACAACAGCCTTGGGAGGTCCGCGCTTGAAACTCGGTCAACCATGCCTCACCCCAAGGCTGCTTCACGAATCAGATCGGACTTTATGGAGCTATCCTCCGTGATTCACAAGTGTTACGATACGTAAACCAAAGAGGAAAATAACTCTTAACGGCCAGGCGTTCCCTGTTTCGCACAAGTTTCTTTGAACCCAGTCGCTTTTTGTTTGCTACAATTTTTGCTGCCCAAGCGCGCAGCAGGCTCAACACCTAGATCCATCAGATCTTGAGTTTAGACAAGCGACTTTTACCGACGGAATTTTTTTACTTTTAGGTTGAAGATTAGACTCAGCCAGTGATTTTAATCTCGCAACGAGACAGTTTCCATCAGCGAATCACGGACTGGAACTTTCAGGGATGCCATTGGCGAATCAGCCTTGCCATAGCCCACCCCGCATCGTGGACAACCGTATTTGGTTGCTCTAATTCTCTCGCTTATCTGTTCATGAATAAGAGCTCGCATCGCCTTCAGTAATAATCGCTTCCTACAAAGTTGCCAGTTGGATATCGAATGTCCTTGCTAGCAAAAACGAACAGAAAACAATATACTCTGTGAAACGATTCCGCCCTGCATCATCATGGATTCAAACCCTTTCGAGAATCGCCCGGAAGACCCGGCGCCTTCATATGAGGAGTCCCTCTCTTCAGCAGCTTACAAAGACAACACATCCAAACACATCCCGTGCTCAACCCCTTCTCTTCTACCTCTTCCAACTCAACTAGCCGACACCCGAACCCAACGAATTGACTCCGTCTTAACAAGATATGTTGACCCCCTCCTGCTTTCTCAGGGTGCCTCAGGACTCTATAAAACCACATTTGTCCTTGTCCCTTCATCCGTCTCTAGCCTACAAGATGCAGTCAGCAACGCCTACACGACACCCGAAGAGCCTCAAATTGTCGGCTTCCCGTCCACCGAAGTAGTCAAACTGATTCGCCTCCATGGCGAAGAAAATGCCATGGAATTCTGGCGGCAGCCAGCCGTTGTTGCGGAGTTGGATTCTGCTCTCAAGGCAAAACTTGTAGCCAGTGGCCATCGGCTGCATCAACCCTCTGATGATGGAACATCCAGTGATGCTATGGACGTGCTAAATTCTCCAGCTCCAGCTCCAGCTCCAGCTCCAGCCCCAGAACCCTCCGTAAGGACACCTGCAACTACAACGAAGAAGTCGTTTTGGGGACGAACGAAAGACATGTATTCTTCCAAGGGGCAAGATTTGAGGGACGTTGTCATCGTTGATAGGAAACTTGGTTGGCGAGCACCTGGAAATCAAAACGCCAACGAGCCAGGCAAAATACCTACGGGATTGGTTAATGTCGCTATTGTGTGGAAGGAGGTATGCTTGCGAATTGCGAATGAGATGGGGTTGTATGAAAGTAAGAAAGGCCCCGCACTGTGTATGACAGTTGAAGTTGGCTCTTAGGCTTTTTAATTATATAATGCAATGGAAGGAGAAACGGAAAACAAAGACTCGAAATTTCTGATACATGCCTGGATCTGTAAGCTTCAAATTAAGTGCGTTTATTGTGCCTTCTCAAATTGGGATTTTTCGTCGAAATAAAACATAACCAGCCGGCGAATAAAAATCCGACCAGGATTAGTTACTACGGAAAGATATTTCGATTTCAAGTTCTTCCCCTAAAAATAAAAATAGCAACACATAAGATTACTGGTAATTTGCGAACGACCACAGACCAAAATATTATGTATCACGTTTCTTGCACTGCATTCAGCTTTATCGCATGGTACAGCAAACTGTTTCTATGAAGTTTCTATACAACCCAAACTATTTTCGATATCTGCATGAAACTTCTCCCCCTGAAATATCAGGAACTACCTGCGCACATTTGCATTGAATAATAATCTTGTTCGCCTCTCGATTTTTTTTCATCCCCTGCCCGTGATCAGCTTCATGTTCTATTTAACGTTAACATGTCATCGTCTCTGCAAATGGAGGTTGTTACTCTTAATTGTCTTGACAGCTGCTGCGCCCCTTACTGGTAAGAATTCTATAGTTCCTTTTGGATTCCATTTCATGGTAATGAATGCATTTCGCCGACTGTATATAGTTGCCTAGGGGACGTAACTGACTGATTATAGCTACGGCAAAAATCTGTACGCCCCTTCCTGAGAGACGCGGTTTGGTTCACATAGAAAGCCAGTCAGCGGCGGATAAAATCGCAAAACACTGTACAACAATCAACGGAACTATATATATAGTACACAATTACACCGGCTCGTTCTCTCTCCCAAACATCCGAAATATCAGCGGAAACATAGAATGGGAATATGATCTAGACTACGAGAAGCCCAAGCTCTCATCACTTAATCTTCCGGATTTAGAGTACATAGGCTCTTCAATACAGCTCAACGGGCTTCCCACACTATCAATTTTGTCGATGCCCAAGTTGAAGAGGTTGGAGGGGGATATGGACATCGACTACGTCCAAGAAGCGGATTTTAGATCGCTGGAAACTGCGGATTCTGTCAATTTCAAGGGAAATATTTCGAAGTAGGTGTATTGTGGCTGCGTGCCTGCTTGCTTACTCTACTTTCTAAGTCGAAACTTGCAATTTACAAAAGTTGACAATGAAAAACAGGCTACGTCTCGATTCGTTGCGTGAAGTGCATGAAAAGCTTCAAATTTGCAACATGGATGTATGCGATCCCGACATACCGCCGATCAGTCCATTGGATATTTCCCTTCCCTTGTTGCAGTCCGTGGGCTCAGTGAAGTTTAAGGGAAGGATATCGAGGTGCGAGCTCAACCGTAGAAGTCCCCAATCACGCATGGCCCAATCACGCATGGTTAAAATACTAATAATAAACGGTTTATTTAGTCTGGAAGTGCCCAGATTCACGACAATAACGGGAAATAGGGACGATTACTACTACGGTCTCGAGTTTTCCACAGGCGGAGGACCGGCAACGAACGTCACATTTCCGCGGCTGAGCTCTCTGAAAGGTCCGCTACACTTGTCAGGCGATATTAGCAGGTAGAGTCCCTTTGATGGTGCCAGCTTCCTAAAAACTCCCGCTGATTAATGATGGTAGTCTCTCCATGCCAAACCTCCGGAATATGAGCCTATCAAGCTTTTTACTTAGCACATCTAGCCCGCTAGCTGTCAACCTTCCCTTTGATGACGCTGGGGATCTTCTGTTACGTGGAGATATCTCAAGGTAGTTCGCAGCCAGGGTTCCCTTCAGGCTTATATATTCGTCCGATCTAACCGCCCGTATGCTATAGTGTTCAATTTCCCAATTTAAAACACCTCAATGGCTATTTTGAAGTGATGTCCGATCTCCCGCTTGACTGTGACTCCATTGTGGACACGATTTCAGTAGCAACAAATGTAACAGTTAGCGTAGGTAGCAAGATCGGCTGTGCTTCCGCTGCGGAGTCAAAACACGCGGGTCTCAGCACAGGCGAGAAAGTTGCGATTGGCGTGATGGTTAGTATTTTCGGGCTAGCCATTGCATTTGGGGTTCTATTGTTCGTCAGAAAGAAGAGAAAGAGCCACCAAGCATCGTCAGAATCAAATGATCGGCTCCAGGATTTGGTGCCGCTAACGCAACCGGAGGAGGTGAGGGAGGACTCTGATCCGCCAGTGGATTGTGCCCCTCGTTTATCAAAGGAATCTAGGTAACATTAAATTGCCTAAATAACGTTTGATAGATTTCCACAGAGTATATAGCTTCACAACTGAATTATGAGGTACAAAATTTAAATATTAGACGACGAAGTTTTAACTTGGATAAGGCTTGCTACACACTGAACAGGGTTTTTATTAAAAGCCTCTAAAAATGGTTCTCATTTCTCATTTAGTTCAGAAAAAGAAGACATACAGCGGTTGGCGAAGGGACTGGCCTTAAGTGATTACCTCAAAGCTTGTTCAGAAAGGAACTCCTGGCAACCTGGAGTGTAGTGAAGTAGTCATGTCAGCGAAAACCTGTTTGAAGAATGTTTCCTCCTGTCCTGCGTACAATGCGAGGATGCTGAGAAAAATACATACAATACCCCTAAATCTCTTCCCGTAGACATACATAGGAATAGTCATCACACTAAAGGCAAAATTAAGAATGGTAATCCAAGTGAAAACCAGCCTTGGCCCCCGGGTCGAGAACCATCCATTGACAAACATGCTAGCAATAAATGTAAACACAGCTTTTACAAAATTGATGGTGACAAAAGCCTGATTCGCGTCCTTTGGGTGGCAGTCGATGACATATGTGAAACTCGCAGAGGTAGCGAAGGGGACAGAAAGAGAGTGTAGAGCCATGAAGGTCAGGGGTACGGCGAGAGGGGCGCCTCGGTCGATACTCAGCCCGTAGCCAAGAAATCCGGTAGTCGATAATATCGTTGCGGGAATCATAAGAAGAAGGCGGAATTCCGGCTCATAGATGCCATTATTTCGCCGTGCCATGAAACATACGAGCCAGTCGGCGAGGGCACCAGCAAGCGGGGTCCCAAGGAGACAAACGCCAAGCAGGGGAAGGTTTGTCAGGCCTATTTGAGAGGGCGTGAGACCATATTGAGGGCGTGTGAATACATTTGTGGATAGAATGGAGAATACCACGAGCCATGTTAGAAAGCTTCCGTAGATGAAAGTACTGAAAACGACAGCGGGGAACAAAGCCAAGGGTAATGGCTTCACTACTAGTGCCCAAAAGCTTTTATCCGATATGCGTCCATTGAATACCTTCAGCTCTTTTCTGTACGGCCTCTTGGATGCATTTATACCGCTGTGACTCGTGTTGAGCTTTTCATTGACCCGGCCCTGTTTGCTTAACAAGTCCGCGGTTTCAGGGACAAAGAAAAAAATTGCGGGAAGCAGCATGCAAAATACCAATGCTTCTATACCGAAGGGAGTTAACAAGCCAAGATTCTGAATGATATAGCCAGCCACAACTTGGCTAAAAGCACCGTCAGTTTTGTTTCAGCCCCTTTCCAGCCAATACTCAGGATGTATAACGACTCCCGACTTACCTAAGTAGAACACCACACGTTACCGCTATCCCCCATATGGCGAGCTTCTGGCCTCGTTGGTGAACAAAGAATATATCGGCTACCGTGGATGTCACCAGGGTTTCCAATGGGGCAGCTGATACGCCTTGCACAATTCGCATTATCCAAAGCGACTGGAAGGACTTGAAATACTGTAAACTTAAACTCTATCAATTTGATGAAAATACCGTAAAAAAACTCACTGTCGCAAAGTAGCCCCAGACGCAAGTTAATAATAAAATCACAGTTGATATAACGAATACTGGACGTTTACCCCAGACGGTTGCCGCCGCCGCTGTGAAAAAAGTGCCTGCACCAGTGGAGAGGATCAGAACTCCGATTAGAGATGTCGAAACTCGGTCCAGTGATACTTTATACCGCTCGGAGGCAACTACCAAACCAGGGGCAACTATAGGCCCAAGCCTAAATTCCATTGCCAAAATATTAGTAAACGTTCGATTGCAGAAGCCATGTTGAGAGCGACGAGAAGGGGAACTCACGAGGCGGAAACTCCAGAAGTCACGGCCAGTGTCCATATAAGCAGATTTTTCTTAAAATTCGACCTGACACAGAAGTAAGCCCAGGAGCCGGTCACAAGAAAAAGGTATCCATTATACCAGTTGTATGGGTCATTAATATTGTCACTAGGCTGAGGCACAAGAATAACACCATCCTTTGTCTTCATATTTATGTATTGTGCATCTTGCTCTGGTCACTGGTATTAGCATTACTTTAGATTGTGCTGAGAATGTGGTATTCACCGTTGGTGTTTTGCTCATTCAAAAGAGATGTCCCTGGAACCTCTGCTAGTTCATTTTCGTCTAACACGCCCCACGCCATCTTAACTCTCTTTTCTCTTTTTCTCTTCTTCTCTTCTCTCGGAAAACGTTTGAACAATAAGCCACCGTAGAGCAGATAAGATAAATAAAAGATGAATGGAACATAGAATCGCACAAGAGTGCAAAATGACATATAAAAACTACTAGTAGTTTATGTATATTTTAACACATATCAGAAATATTATCAAGTAAAGAAATATGACACTGGCATCGAGAAAAAAAGCCAGCCAAGTTGCTGATATATGATGCACCCAGGTTAGTACGTGGATTATAACTGGAACCGGTGATCCAACCACGGGTGAGCTCATCAGAGTGGTAAGAAGGCGAACAATTAGGATGTAACAATATCCATCTCGAGCCAAACTGCATGATGACTTCTAACTGGCCTAGGAGGCAGATCTTATATGTAAGCTCATTTTTTGAGCTTTGAGCGTCGGACAAACTGGGGTATAACGTGGTGCAATCAGGTGTGATTCCGCTGATTGTGTATGGTCTGAAATTTGGGCATCCCTTGCCGTTTCGCCGTATGCCACCAGTAAGATGCAAGACCCAATCATCAGAGGCTCACTTGCGCTGGGTTAGTTTTCTCCAATGTCTAACAAGCTGATAGTTGGAGTTTTGCCTTGCCACAGTTGGGGCTTTTTAAACATATGGTGTCGTTTCATGGGTTTCCGCAAGTGAGTAGCTCGCCACAGAAACGCAATGGAATACAGCTAGGGATAACGCACTCGCGTAGCAAGACCTGAGTGGCGACAGAAATGGTGACACCCACGTTCACTTGCTCTCTTTTCCCTCGATTTCCTCTCCCTCCCTCTACGTTTGACTTAGCCATACACAGATATGTGTAAGAATTAAGATTATGCAAGTCCTTTCCAAGACAGGAAAGTCGAGACACCAGCCCTTAGACATATTGCACCCGGGCACTCAAGCACTTAAGACATGCATTTGCCGCTCGTTACTCTGTATATAAAAGGTCGGTAAAATGCGTTTCCTTCGGCCGTATGACTCCCTGGGAGGTTAGGAAGGGATGCTGGGCAGATGGAGGAGAAGGGGGTCAACGAGTGACCTATCCAAAGTTCCCTAAATCGAGCCCATTGACGATCTGTCAGAGGTCAAATTGATGTCTTTTTCGATACGCATTCATCCGCCTCCAGCTACTATTGTCATGAAGGGATGGGGTCGATGTCCGGTGGCCAGTCCCACTGCCGAATACCGAATGCCGAAACTGAGATGACTAACAGATCACGTGTTCTTAAGAGCCCCACCAAAACATCCAGCCCGTTGGAACCATGAGGAACTGCTGCCTGTTATGACCTCAACTTTTACTGCTTCAAGAGACGTGCAAATCGCGACTGCAGCTGCTTGTTCACGATCACCGATTTATTATTCCTCAAAATCACCAATCCAGAATAAGATCAGTAGGTACTACTATCTTCCATTCTCCTATGATCCCTATTATTAAACCATCACAATTGGTAACTACCTGTATTGCTGCAACCCAATTACCCCACCACTCTCCCCTTTCGAACCGCGCGCCTGGTTTGTTACTCAAATGTTTACATGAGTCCCTAAGATATTTCATTTATCACCATGATTATCCTTGTTTTAGCGTAGTAGATTAATTATCGCACCCTTTTTTGGTCGGCTTTTATTACAATTGTTTTCATTTTCCTATTGCTTTGGCTTGATAGTGACGTTTCCATCTTTTCACAATGGAGCGAAAGGCAGTAGCACAAAATGACCTGGATCTTTCCAACATTGTATTCGAACTGTTTTTTTGTGTCCCATTTGTTCCATTTTTGTTTTCAGGCCATACAGGCGCACTTCGTCACCGGCCATTCAAACTCCCCATCAAAAGGGGTTAAACAACTTTCATTGTTCTTCAATGACCTGATGCAGTAGAAACTACTGACAGCCAAGAAGATCTTGATTACGCAAGTGCAACGGGACGAAGCTCCGAACGATCAAATAATGGCTCCTCCGTCCCCCCTCTCAATTGCAACCTCCGCAGTCCAACGACTAGTGAAGGAAGAAGCGTCATATCACCGCGAACTTAAACAGCAGGAGGAGCGCATTAAACGCCTCGAGGCTGAGCAACCCGATGAAGATGAGGATGGTAATCGGGACTATATGCTTAAGCAAGAGGTATTACCTGCTTGAACTCCTGATCCCTCTTCTTTCTTGCTCTCTTTCACATTGATATTCTGACTCCGAACAGCACCAAGCCCTGGAAGAGACTAGAAAAGTCCTACCGAATATGAAACAAAAAATATTAGACAGCATCGCCAAGGTCGACCATTTGCTTGTAAGTTTATATTTCCATCACATCCTATATCTGCTGCGATTGGTATCGCAAATATCACCTGGCCGCGTTTCCTGGTCATGAAAAATATCTGGGCAATTTAGCAAATGAATAACATACATTGTTCGTGCTTTAATCCTAAGATTCTAACTATTATCTGAAATACCTAGGCTGAAGAAGGACAGAAAGGAATGGAAAGCAACGTGGGCGAAATCAATGCAGCGAAGGAAGCCATTTCACAGGCTAAAACGGCCGTGAGAGAGGTGTCATGATCTACTACTCTGTACATTTCATCTTTATTTCTCTGTCGACTTAATATCGAGAGTTTTGTGTAAATTTATGTACTCCAGTTTCTTCAGTAATTTAACTCTTCCGCCGACATACAAATATTATTCCTAAAATACTATTCCTCAAGCCTTCGCATTTAAATAGTTCTAGCAGCACATAGGTCTTGAACGCATAGCAGTGACTCCCTTCCAGAACTAGCACATTTATATACTGTAATGGCACTTGACAACCTTGGAACAATGGCTCTTGATACACAATGGTTTTGATTTTTTTTTTTTTTTTTTTTTTTTTTTTCAGTATTATGTTCCAGGTTGAGAAGCTGAGCAGCGAGGGCATCATTGGGTCCTTGGGGAGTTTCTTTCAAAATCAAGGTTGCCGAGCTCAACAGTAGCTGGCCTAGGCCAAATAAGTGGCATTGCAAGCGAACGCAATGCTTCCTTGGCTGGGTGGCGGATTCCAGCAAGGTGCGGATATGTAGTTAACAGAGCCCAACAACAGGCAACAAAACAAATTTTAGCGTTTGACGTCAGCCTATTCGGCGCATTGAGAAGCTATTAATACCGGAAATATCCCATCCTTCAATCTGGTCAGCATGCCGAATACCACCATCAGTGCGTCTGATGCGGGCGCGATGACTTTTGAATCTCTACTTCAGACCTCATAGTTGCACCTGGCGTCCAAAGCCCACATGCAGTAGCAGTCTGTCGCTCGCAGTTCAGCATGAGTGTTTTCACAAAATGCCAAGGCGCTCTCTATGCGCCTGTGGTTGAACCGCTTCCGCTCTACGTGGAGAACGAGAATGGCCTTCCGCAGTACACCGAAGATGAAGATGCCCAAGAACGGCTTGAACAAGAAAATGACCAAGCTAGGATCCAACTACTCCTCAACGGACTTCTGCGGTCGCCTGATGAATCTCAACTTAATCCACACATAGTCACAGCCCTTTTAGGCGAGGAGTATCGAAGACTGTCGGCTATTATATCATCCTGCGCCCACCAAGATATCTACAGGGGTGATCTTGCAACGGATGAGTTGTCATTCCTTGCACTCACAATCACCCGCCTTCTCTTCAGCTCCATCTCAGCCGGGAACAACGAAACCATTTCGTGGCTTATATCACAAAACCTGATTACCCCCAACACACTTGACACGACAGGCATGTCTCCGTTGCTGGCTGCTGTGGAAGCACGAAGCATGCGGACGATCCAAGAACTGATTGATCTCGGTGCTGAACCTGATGCTTATGCCGTCGCGGTAGGAAGCTCTCTTTCTACTATTTAATACCATATCTCAAGAAAAAGCCTGGTGTCATTTCGTTTCAACATTTGAACATACCTTTGTGGGTTATATAATCCATTACCATACTAACTGAGATTCAGGGGTTCCGTTCATTGCCATTTGGGCGTGCCTCCATTAGGCGAACCCCGTTACAATTTGCTGCGGAGCTTGGAAATCTTCCACTTGTCAAAATGTTCATCGAGACATACCAATGCGATGACTCGAAAATAGCACCAGATGGAGAACTTGCACTTCGCTTAGCAGTCAAAAATGGGCACAGACATGTTGTCGATTATCTCCCCGTACGTCGAGGAGGTGGGTGGAGACGATGGAAGTCTGTACATGAAGTGTCTATGGCAAAAGCAAAGTTTGCGCTCATGACCATTTGGGAAGTCGTCACCATTATCGTTTACGAAATTCCGAAATTTCTCCTCTGGACCCTCCCCAAGAAGGAGATCATTAAGCCCTTGATGAAGGGTTGTAAATGGTGTTGGGCGAATAGAGCGGGATTTATTCCCTGGATGAAATATCAAGCCCAACAAACACCAGTTAGGATGAAGAAGTTCGCCAAATTAGTGTGGAAAGTGTCTAAACGGGTACCGAAAGCGATATTAGATGTATCGAAACGTATCTGGAAATTTTGCACGCATACCTTGCCAAAATACATCTGGAGAGTCGTGACCCAGGAGATACCGAATATTGTGGTCAGCGTGGCCAAATGGATATGGTTTGTACTCTCATCCATTGCAGAGACGATAGCAACTTTGTTTGAGAAGATTGCGTCTCTCATCCATACCATATTCAGCGCTGTGGTTTCTTTCTTCAGCAACCTTACTCTCAGTGACATCTGGAATGGATTCTGCGACGTGTTACAAGTAATATTCGTCTCGTTCCCGCTCAAAGTTTACGAGATAATTCTCGGATTCGGAAACTGGACTTATAAAGCGATGGGAGCACTTTTTGGTTTAGCTGGTAAAATACTTTGGTACATTGGTTTTGCACTTCTCTCCGTAGCCATATATATCCCGAAACAAATATGGGTCATTATTACGAGCATGGGAAACTCGATAGCTGCTGGTTTCAATGAACTTAGGGTCTGGGTGAATCCTAAGGCATGAAATGATAATTGTAAGAGGAAAGACGCTTTATTGAGCAAGCCAATTCAGGAGCTGTATAACTGCCCATCGTGTAATTATCACCAACTAATTTACTTTATTTATTTTTTATCTTCGGGTGGAAAATGGAATAGTGACATTTCAAATTAGACCAGGCAGCGTTACCATCTTTTGTTGTGAAATCCATCAGCGCTCCATTGACGATTTCAAGAAGGTGCTATTTAGTTTCCTCAAGAAAAATTTCCAGTTGAATTGTAGTATGGGTATCAATTTCATATGTCGTGTTGCTCCTTAACTAACTGGTGTCCATCCTGTCCCCCGATGTCTGTTCAAGACGACCTTTTTCATCTTGTGACTCCTCTGCGGCTCTTGAACCATTCGCGTTATCTGTTGTCTCTCCTGGTCCTGACTCATCCCCAGTAACCTCCCCTTCATCTATCATATTCTCATCTTCAGGCTCCTGAATAGGCGGTTTCCCATCAGCCGACGGTGCACTCATCGCCTGCCGCAATGGGGTAGCACTGCCTGTAACCTGTGAGCGGTGTTTCTCTACTTGCAGGGGCGCCGAAGTGGGACCGGAGTCTTCATGGCCAGCATGCAAAGGGGTGATACTATCTTGATCCGGCTTCGGAGTTCCAACTGCGCTACCTCTTCCCTTTGAACCAACATCTCCTTCATCGCCATCCTCGCCCTCTTCCATGCCTTCTCTCCTCTCAACTTCCTCCTTTTCATCCCTAATTAATCGCCGGAGATTCATTCCTTCCTCGACAATTCTACCAAATTGCTCTCTGCGCTCACCCCATGTCTGAGCATATTCTTTGCTTTCTTGCTCCAACTGGGCGATTTCCGCATGTAGCTTTTGAAGATTAGCCTGCTGGTCCTCCCTTGGGCGTAGCAATCGATTCGAGGTAATCTTTTCCGCTAAGTCATCATATGTCTTGCGTAGCGCAAGCGTCTTCTGTGCTTCCTCCAACTGCAGCCTCAGCCCAGCCGTATTATCCTTCACAGCTTGCGCTGTTGACTCAATTCGCAACTTTTCAGCCGCGTAACGATTCCGTTCTTTCTCATTGCTTGCAAGTAGAAATTGAATTCTGGCAATGCTACTTTCGAAAGCGGCAAAGTCGAGTGTGATATCTTCGCGAAACTGGCGCCATACCTCTAGTTGCGTGTGTTTGTCAGCCTCAATCTGAGCTGCTGCTGTTTCTTCAGCTGTTCCTTCAGGTGGTGGAGTTGGAAAGAATGTCGAGGGCGAGGCTACAAGGGAGTTGGGAGTAAGAAGGCGTTTCGTAATTCGTTTAAATGGCTTTTCTTCGACGTTTAGAAGGCGCGATTTATGAAGCGCATCTGTGTATTATTAAACTTGTAAGTCATGGAGCTGAGAATGGTGGAAATAGCTTCACAGAATACGAACCTTCGTCGGCTTGGTCAAGCAAGGTATACGATGCCATAATGAAAAATTTCCAAACAGAAATGGGACAGAAATGGGGGATGATAGTCAACGAAGAGGGTTAGACAGACTTGATATCGATACAACTGTCTAGCCTCTGCGCCCAGATCTGGTCAGGATGAGCTAATCAACCGAACTAACGCCAATAGGCTAGGCAATCGAAAACTGATTAAACAAACTGGCGTTTGATGGCCTCGAGGATACCACCCACCAGCTGGTCAATGTGATATTCTCGAGCTCAAGCATATTGGAACTCAGACAAGGGAGCTCGAAGTTAAAGTGTATAATCACTTGTGATCATACATCTGCCATCTCCCCTTTCTTTGCGCCCCCATCTTGCGGCTCCCCAGTCATTAAAATCTCTTGAAACATGGAGCAGCTCTGAATATCTGCAGCTCCTAAGGAGTAGAAGCACCCTTTATTAGCACTTTTTAGTGGCCTCCTACTCCGTACAGTCGATACCTATGTGCATATTTATGGCAATATCTAGGTGACTTATCTAATGCTAAGGATATCCATAATCCCCGCAGTATTGGAATTTCATACATTCAGTTCGTAACAAGTTTCCTCCTTGGTCTTAGGCTGCCAAAATGGAGCGAATGTATACTGGACTGCAAAAGAGGCAATTATTCGAGTCGTTGGATGCTTTTAAGTCATTCGTACGCGGTGCGTCGATAAGACAGCGTTGGGACCTTAGCGTCATCAGAAGCAACAGACAAAGTGTGGCTCTCGGCTGCCGTTCATCTCCCGATTGTACATTTCGCGTCATCTGCCGTACTAACAAAAACTACACATATGTGACCTCTGTCACCGATACCCATACCTGTCGCACTACCTTCGACTCCCCTGTAATTTCTATTCAGCGATCTCAACCCTCCCGCCTCACATTTTTGATGAATGAGATTCCCAAATTTTTTGACACGAATACCAAAGTCTCCGCCCAAAATGTTGTAGTGGCTATCAAACGATATTATGGCACTGAGGTGTCTCACCGGCAGGCACATAAGGCCTTAACGAAGCTGGAAATGCTCAAGGGGAAACGCCGAGGTCGTCCCTCTAATCCTAGCGAAGGGCAACCTACGATCAACGAAATGTCGAATCAAATTGCCAGTAACTCCCACCACAACAGCCAGCAGCAGCAGCAGCAGCAGCAACATGCTGACGAGCACGACCAAGCCATGTTACCGATGGATACGGATTCCGATTATGACTGCGATGATGATGATTTCGAACCTCCAGAAAGCAGCCGCCCTGTGCCTCAGTCGAGCTTCCCACAACCCCCCCCTGATGCGCTCTCTCGATCTCATCATGTCCCTACGGCCCTCAACTCCTCCTCCACCAACGAAAACCAGGGTTCAGCCAATAATAATAATGATAGTCAAAACACCCCACATTCACATCCGAACCTGGACATGCACACCCGGGGCCAACAGCGCCGCGCTCGGCGTCCTCCCATGCTCCCTACAGATCTGAAAATTGAGTTTTCATGCGCAGCGTGCGGGGCGATTAACTAAGGATTTTTCCCTAGCCAGGGACAAGTTACAAGAGCGATACTTGGCAATCAGCCTATAGAAAGCGGAAACCCAGGTGGTTACGATATGAGTCTGCACCACCCATCAGGAACTGTGTCATGACACACACGAACACATGAAACCGATCAACGAATGATGATGCTTACTTTTACTCCGGCACTGCATATTCTGATGTATTTACATATGCACATGAAGGCTATGTAAAGTATCTCTTCTTAATGCTCATGTGAGCAAGTGCTTAACAAAAAAAAAGGCTTGGACAGAGCCGCCGTGATTGATGGTTTTGTGGGTTGGTGGTTACCACAACCACCTACCTAGGTATGATTTTCCAAGTTACCACCTCCAGAGAGTTTTCAACGGCTCGAAACATTCCGCGTGCTTCATTTTCTCATTCTGCTCATCCTTGTCACTGATATGATGGAGTTCCTAGCGACCAAGTTAATAAGAAAAAAAGTCTTTTTTTTTTTCGTTCGTCTGCCAAATATATCCTTAAACATGGCGACGGACCGATTATGGGAAACGAAATACGAATATGAAATGAGCATATATTTCAATGTCAACGGAACAACTGTATGTGCTCTGTAGAATGTCAATTGAACTTTTTGTTTAAATTAAATCTTAAGGTCTAAAGATGCGAAAAATAGTTTCCGGTTCAACCTAGCCAAATTAAATTGGCGGAGGGCCGAGCGACAAGCTTTTCTTGCCACAATACTTCCATCCAGCCACGTCTCCGGTGTGAGAGTAACCAGCTCTCAGATGCGCTCCCGGCTCTGATCCTCCTCCAGATAATCTTGAAACCGTTCTAGCAAGATATTACTATTTCTGCTGTAAGTAAAGAATTGTGCTTGCTCGTCTTCACTAGCTCACTTTTATACCTAGCGCCATTTCTTTTTTTTCTTTCACTTCAACAGCTCTGCGGCGTACTTACTGCTCAGCTAAAGTACTCTTTTTACTAGCCCTTGCACACATGTGTCCAAGATTCCCTGCGTTATCTACTACCGGACCTGAATGTTGTTGCAGGGATTGGATTGGTGAGGTCGTTCGGGCCCTTCTACGGAGTACCTACATACGGAGTCCGTATGTTCTACCCAGTGGTGAGAGTTTAAATTTTTGTCGGTAAGATAGAAGAAAATTCCGAGATCTAGCGCGTTTAGCGGGCAGCTAGCGTAACGGCGGGTGGTTGTCAAATTAAGCTTTTTGCCAAGGGGCCAATAGGTGTTACCTACCGACTAGTTTACGCCACGTGATATGCTCTGTTTCGACAAAATTCCGGGGTCGTCGGGTGGCGCAAATCGCCAGTTGTCCCTGTACCAAGGGATGGTTATGTTGTTACAGCGACAGCAACCTTATATTAAAGTGAAGGCAAAAAATCCCCGGATTAATACATCCCCAGGTAAGTACTAGTACCTAGTACTACATAGTACCCCTAAATACTAGTAGTACGACTAGTATTGAGGCAAGAATTTATCCCTCTAGACTAGGGCTTCTTCCTCTTCCTCCTCTTTTATTTGCCTTTCCATGCCAGCTACTTTCCCCAGCCGTGTTCAGGAAGTTGAGAACAATTTTTCTTCGTCGATCTGCTGTTCCCTTGCTTGGTGTTAGATTCCAAGAGCTAAAAAAATTGTGAAGCAATTGGGGAATTCTCCTTTTAGCTCAGTGGGGAAGATATCCAATCTTACACTGGGGAACCTGGATCCACGGGTGGCGCGATGTGCAGGAACCGTGGAGGCCGCATGAGCCAGAGCATAGCACCATTGACTCTTACACAAAGGTACCTAAGACTATATATAATGTATCGGCATAATCTAGGTACCTGGGCATGGTTTTGCCCCGTACCTTATTTTTGGGTTTATGTTTCCCTGGTCTGCGAAGTTGGAGCCAAAAACCAGTGTACTTCGGTCGCCCCTTATAAATGCTATACACGTCCTTCGTGTCCCCACGCTGGACCGCAAAACTCAGCCCCTCGTCGACAAACGCTCTTCCCCATGTTAAGTATCTCCGCTTGGCCCCCATCACATCTCCACACGCTCTTTCATCGCTTCAACCCGTTTGTCGCCCTCTGCCTGATTCTTTTGCCTCCACTCGTTATCGTCACTGGATACGAAAGCGAAAATGACTGAGAGAGTTGGGGAGCTAGCAACGTAAGTCGCATGTAACACCTGTGGATGTGTCATATCGCACCCCTGGTCGCGAGGGGTAAATAAAGCGCCCTCCTCTTTCTTGTCGATGCTAAAAATGACTTCTCTTAGCTTGCACAACGAAAGTGAAATTAAAACTCGCGTCCAAGACCTTCAAGATTTCACCAGTGGCAACAAGTCAGTGGCCGAACCCAAGGCCGCAAAGGACTTGAATATTATCCAGCAACATGCATCCGAGGTGTCGGATGCGCCCACTGAAGAGGAGCTCAGCGCTTTACGCAGAATTCCCGGGAAGCTACCTTGGTCTACTTTCTTAGTCGCTGCTGTTGAGCTATGCGAGCGATTCGCATATTACGGCATTGTCGGCCCGTTTCAGGTATTCGCTCTTTCTGTTTCTTTTTTTCTCTCTTTTGTTCTGCTGTTAAAACGCAGAGGAATAACATGGATAAGCTAAATTTTCTGCTTTTATAGAATTACATTCAAAATCCTTACAAGGGCCCCGGAGCTCCTGGTGCAATTGGTAAGCTGGTCTTCATGTCACCCAGGTTTGTCTCCCCTCAGACATTACGCTAACTAGCAATCATCGAAGGCAAGGACCAAACTAGCGCCACTGCATTGGGTAGCTTCTTCCAGGTTTGTTTTTCTGTTGCTAGAGCCCTATGGTCGTAGCATTGTGAACGGTTCAAAGTCGCTGATCGTACCCTGCTATAGTTTTGGTGCTACTTGACGCCCATATTCGGAGGAATCGTTGCGGACCAATATCTTGGCAAATACAACACCATCGTCTACTTTTCCATGATTTACATGCTTGGACTTATTATCCTGCTCTGCACTTCTCTTCCAATTGCCATTGAAAATGGGGCTGCATTGGGAGGCCTGGTCGCTGCGATGATCATAATAGGCTTGGGAACAGGAGGGATCAAATCTAATATCTCCCCCTTGATCGGCGAGCAAATTAAATCTAAGAAACCTTGGGTTAAAAGGCTGAAGTCTGGCGAGCGAGTGATTGTCGATCCTTCTCTAACAGTTCAACGAGTTTGTACGTGCTACCCTTTTCTGCCCCGAACTATTTGTTGATGGCCCGCGTCTGATATAAATATACTTTTTCCTTCCCTAGACATGGTATTTTATCTATGCATCAACGTCGGTTCTCTGTCTGCAATTGCGACCACTGAGCTGGAACTCCACGTCGATTTCTGGGCAGCTTACCTTTTGCCTCTATGCATGTTCGTTGTTGGATTTGTCGTCTTGATCTTTGGTAGGAAATACTACGTCGTCAGACCTCCGAATGGGTCAGTTATTGTACACGCTTTCAAAGTGCTGTGGATCGGATTGATAAACAAGGGCAATATGAATGCTGCCAAGGCTTCATATCAGGCTGAACATGGTGGGAACCATAATATTGAGTGGGATGACCACTTCGTTGAAGAATTGAAACGAGCGCTGGTTGCATGTAAAGTTTTCGCGTAGGTTTCTCATGCTCCTCTAATGCGATGCGCCGTGGTTACCGGAGGCTGACATTTTCCTAACAGATACTTCCCTATCTACTGGGTCTGCGACCAACAGATGCAAAACAATTTCGTCTCCCAAGCGGCCACGATGGAACTCCACGGCTTCCCGAATGATTTGATGCAAAACATTGTTCCTCTGACTATTATCATCTTTATTCCCATATGTGACCGCCTGATCTATCCTCTCCTCAGGAAATTTCGTATGTTACCCCTGATGCAAAGAAAGACGAAATAGAAATAGAGAAGTTGAAAACAAAGAAAATACCCCAAGGCCAATCAAGATTATAACTTCCTACCCTACAAAAATTCATTCCAAAGCTAACATCTTAATATCTCAGGAATCCCCTTCAAACCCATGTCCCGCATTACAATGGGCTTCATCTGCGCCTCTGTATCAATGGGCTATGCGGCCATAATTCAGCGCCTCATCTACAACGCACCACCGTGCTACGATGCCCCGCTGAAATGTCCAGCCAGTGAAGGCGGCGCTGTGCCAAACAGAGTCAACGTCGCACTACAAACCCCATCATATCTTCTCATAGGCTTTTCAGAGATATTCGCGAGCATCACGGGCCTCGAATATGCATACACGAAAGCCCCTACGTCCATGAAATCGTTCGTCATGTCATTATACCTTCTGACGACTGCTTTTGGGGCGGTGTTGTCTATTGCTTTGTCGCCGACGGCTGAAGATCCAAAACTTGTCGTAAGTTCAAAATCCTCATATATATACATTTTTCTTCTCCCTTTTATTTTTCGTTTTATTTTCCTGATGTATATATATATATATATATATAATTGATAAGATTCCTAACCTATATATAATTAGTGGCTATACGCTGGCCTATGTATCGCAACCTTTATCGCCGGCGTTTGCTTCTGGCTTCTATTCCACCGCTACAATGCGACAGAGGAACAGATGAATGCTCTTGAGGTTGAGCAACGATCCGTCAATGACGAAGAAACATCCTCCGACGAGCCCAATAAACCCCCGGTTTAAGTGCAGTGGCACATAACACAAATCGAGAAATTTTGCACGTTCCTTGGCTGAGAAAATGAAAAAAAAGGAAGAAAATAGAAAGAACATGGAAAGAAGAGCGGGCCTAGAAGAAAAAAGGTATTTAGAAGATTTGATATTTTATCCAGATATTGTTCTCATAATAAGATTTTTCTTTTTTTTTTTTCGTTCTTACTGTTTCCCTTCATAAGAGAGAGAGATACGATAAACGTTCTCGAATGGCGTCACGGGAATGGGCGCACGACATGGCACTGGGTAAACCAGTCCAGTTAACATGCACCCTTTTTACTTTCTTGATATGCCCTTTGTTTTGTAAGTCTGCGGTTTTGGTTTTTGGCTATTGGGTTTTATTTTATGACTTTTATTTGTATTTACATTTCCTCTCTTGTTCTCCATACGGATTATGCTTCTGCTCTCTGCCTTTACCCTCATCCCCCCCCCCCC
>LGRN01000233.1:0-42243 GCA_001883825.1 Emergomyces pasteurianus Ep9510 | reverse complement strand
ATCCTAGTATTCACTTGTAGGTTGAAATGCATTCATGGGTTTAACCTTGACCACTTGCAGTTAATGATACCAGCGTTGCAATTTGTCACTACAAAAAAAAAAAAAAAAAAAAAAAAAAAAAAAAAGGCAAGGAAAGGCAATATCAATGTAGATTCTAACGCCCAGTGAAGCGCATATTCCCATACTTAGTACTAGAGTATCAATAAGACGCCAAATCTCAAGGTCAACTTGGAAGGCACAGAGTCGCAAATGAGATTGAACTATGAATGCCCAATAGAGTACTACCAGTAATAGTAGTAGTACTTGGTGTTGCGCACTTTGCCCCTTGAAGTATGCAATTAAATTAAATTAAAATATTGTTTATTGGTACATGATCATTCGATCGTTCATCTAATTCTACTACTGTGAATAATGGGGATATTTTTTGCCATCTTCGTCTCTTGTGCTGTGGGATATTCATCGCTTAGCGCGTTTACAATACGTTCTAGGCGCTTAACTAAACCGTGTAAACTTGCTCCTCCAAAGCAGCATTTGCGCCAACATTTCACCAACATACGAACAATCCCTAGCCAACTAGACGCGACACGGTACGAGCTGCCAGTAAAATAGGCGGAAAACGCTAGATAGCACAAAACCCGGCCATGCTTCTCACCGCTTTCTTATAACGCTTATTTGTTCCTCTCAGCGACCATCATCTCGTTGAGAACTTCAATGGCAGCTCCTCCCAGCGAAAAAGCTTGTCTGGTTGCCCAACAAGATAAAGACCTGCAATCGGGAGCTTCAGTTCCGGCCAAAAGGAAAACCACTGATGGTTCTACATCCAACAATGGTCTCCCAATAAGTTTCACCTCCCGCAAACCGCCATGGTCATATCTCAAGCTTCAGCTGTGCGAATCCCGTTACCACTCCAACCCTCTCTATATTCCGAAACTTGACTTTTCGAATTAGCAATCTAATTCTAAAATATTGTCTAGAATTACTCACCCAAATCCGTCATCGTCAACCCCTATCGATGAACTTACAGCACGCACATATCTTACCTCCGCCCTCTCCCAATTCCTAGGTGTATCGGGCACATCCATCTCAGTCGATATCCTAAAGATTGAATTCGTTCCCTCGGGTCAAAATATGGTATGGATTCGAGTTCCTCGCGACGACGCAGCAGCGGTAGTAGCAGCTGTCAGCTCCTGGATCGGGGGCGGGGCCCAATCGGTGGCTAGCGTTTCCTGGAGAATCCTAACGAAAGGCGGCTTCCTAGGTGCATTGGTAGGAGGATCGGGAAAAGAATTGTTCGTACCTTGATATATCAGCGATATATGGCTTTCCTTTGCCTATCGACGATGTCTCACAAAACAAAACTGAGTATCGACTATGGAGTTGATGCTCTATATTTCCACATTGCGACCCTCGCTTCCGACCATGTGGGAATAGGCTCAAAAATGCGCTTTACTATGTGAAGTGCGGCGCAGCAAGTACGTCAGAGGAATGCAAATTGAGTTTTTACTTGCAGCCAAACAGCGGATATGGCTTTATTGGTGCATTGAGGACGTCAGGCGGGGTCTTGTTGATGTGCTAGTGATGTGTTTCTACCTAGTTAGACGTTGTCGGTAGCATGTGAACAGCGGCAGAATTACTGGTAATCAAAGCCGGTCGTATCGGGTGGTTGCTATCATAACGATTCCAAATATCGGGACGTTCCGCCTGAGAGCTGGAGTATTGAATGCTAGGAGGAGGATATCTGACAGTGTCTTGATGGTTCCTTTGGCATATGAATTCCACTCCGTTTGTCTCTGTCCGCCCTTAAGGGAAGTACACAATTGTAACATACTAGATACATACACTGTGAGAAGTATTATATTTAGAAGGCCATCCTTCATCTGTTGATTGGGTTATAATTTGTTGTTTCTACGTCTGACATTGCCTAAATTGATGCGCAATATGCCTTAGAGAGTCTGGGATTTGGCTAGTACTAACTATATAGTACTGTACAAGTCGTCATGAACTCTAGGACTACAGTACATATGCCTCGTGGTTACTGTAATCTCCATACACACTCACCTCCAACTTGGCGAGAGGGCTCCGATCTGCGTACGATGGCATATAGCCACTGCTTATACACTCACCAGGGGACGATCACTAGGGATAGGGGTGAAGCCCGAACCCGGCCAGTGAAAGGTTCCTTGACGGGGTCTAAAGGGGTTCACGCCCAACTCATAGTAGACGCCTAAGTGGAAGGCCAAATGGGACAACCTGTACTACGTATGTACTAGTCAAAGAGTATTGTAGCCTAGTAAAGAACATGTGCCCTGGCGGGCACGTAAGGAACAGCCACGTAGTGCCCACAGGGATGCAGACATTGGCTTAAGGAATCAATCAATCAATCAATCAATCATGAATGTATTGGCTCATTGGGAGGAATTTTCAAAGTTGTTGATCTGCAATCTTTATTGCTTTCTTCAATTTTCCACGTACTCCACTCTTTCATTTGCTTACGCAGTTCACCGTCAATCAGATTACTCTGCATGCTCTAGAGAGGAAACAGCTGCTCAAGCTGTCACCAATGTAAAATCTGATGGGATGCGTTCTCTAGCCACTTCGAAATTATCAATTTTGGTCGGGTATTATGGTCACGTGGTATGCCACAGGCAGGTCTTGGCGCCATGAATCAACCAATTAAACCCCGGAAATGATTTAAAGTTTCAACCCTAAAAAAGTCTATTTTACACCACACTAATATAATTTTCAGAGTTTCGTACAAGCCATCACCAAGCTTGGGCAATTGGTTTAGTGGTATAATACCCCCTTAGCATCCGATTTATATTGGAACAAACATTTGGGGGTGGTCGGGAGTTCGATTCTCCCATTGTCCATTCTTTTTCCTTACAAGATACAAAGGTGGGAATCAAACCGCGTAATACTTCCGTAGTCCAGGGTTGTTAAGCTTTTTAGAATTTCTTTTTGATGTTTCGTTTTTTTTTTATCGTTCTTTTTGATCTCTGGGGTTGGTTTTTAAGTTTGTACAGACTAGGCCGCCTTAAAAATATAAAGAAATATAAAGAAAATATTAATAATAATTATCAACACGAATATATATATATTACTATCAGTTGAATCATTTATACTTCTATTATACGTAGTATTTATCTGGCGTGCCTCACCAGAATTGCCTCCACGCACACCGTCTGTACCGACCGTTCCATTTTTTCGCCTGTCTGATCGTAACGCTCCTCCCTCCATGTTGCGAGCAATCGCCCTTACGGCGGTTCCGTTACAGCTCCTTAGAGCCAAAAATGGCTTCCCCTTTGCTCACCCAGGTCCAATATGAGGGTGGGCAATCCCCCGCCTTGCCGACCGCGAAACATACGCTCAACGGGTAAGATACTAGATTGTACAGTGGACGAATGGAGAGAGGAAGAAGTAGATGAATGGATGAATGAGCAGATGGCGAAGGATTAACTGTAATCCTAAACCCTTCGGCCAATCATAGTAGTGGTTGCTGCGGTGAATCGTATTTCGAATTCATCAAGATGGCATGCTCATTGGAACTCCGGTTAGCCCGGAACTGCTATATTACCCAATATACCCAATCTTCAGTTCGTTCGACAAGGCAATTGAGGCCCCTTGGAAGGCCAAATATGATGGCGCATGGTGCAGTCGAAGTTCTACTTAATTAACATTTATCAACTATCGAATTCATAAGCTCAGCCCGCAATTGGAACGGCCCGATAAATACATCCCCTTTCCTAGCTTTGCTGCTAAATACGATTTCTGTCTGCCGAACAGTTCCCATGAAACTTTCGTTTCATCTGGATTGATTTTTCTGCTTGGGCGAACTAACTACAAATTTAGAGGTAAAATATTCGGTGAACTGCTAATGTATTAAAGGTTCTAACTGCTACCAGGGGAAGGAGTTCGCTTCTGGCGAGAAGCGAAGAGCCAGATCGCATCTTGGTCGTAGTTACGTGGTGCGCAAATATTAGCACTCTCGTTCCTCAGATCCATGAATGTGACCTACCTGAGAGCTGAAGGGAAGTAGTAGTACATCGTTTCAACAAGGACTTTCAAATGCAAGCTGGTGAAGTTCGGGTCGGACTGTTTCCAGGCCCTGAGTGCTTGCCGCGCTTCATTCCGGTCATCAGCGGAATCGAGTATCTCTCTGACTAAATTTCTCATTACTTCTGCCTTTGTTTTAAAGTCCTCTGAAGGTACCCAATCATCAAGAAGAATATCAAGAGAGTTACAGAACACTTTATAGTCATTTTAAATTTTTTCTTCAGTAATGTAGAATGAGCTCTCATTCAACTCCAAGATTATCAAGCAGTTTTTCGTTTAATCTGCTTGTCATTTTCTTTCAATTGCGCTAAACATTATGCATCATGTCTCGAAGAACAATTCATCATTCTCTCATGTAAAGCTTACAAAGTCAATAAGTTGCTGCTGTATTATAGCATGTGGGTAGGGTATGGCTTCAAAGATATGAGAATTCAAACTCTTGAATTTAGAAATGAAGAATTTCTGTAAAGTGAGTATGCTCATATCTGAGCAAGATTTCTTTTCTTTC
This sequence comes from Emergomyces pasteurianus Ep9510, assembly GCA_001883825.1. Classification (NCBI taxonomy): domain Eukaryota; kingdom Fungi; phylum Ascomycota; class Eurotiomycetes; order Onygenales; family Ajellomycetaceae; genus Emergomyces; species Emergomyces pasteurianus. The sequence goes on along the minus strand of LGRN01000233.1, from coordinate 37,682 downwards.
TCCTGCTGTCAGGCCGGACGCTGAAGATAGATTAAAAAGAAGTGGTCTGTTTATTCAAAGAAATTCTGAACAGCTTGAAGTTTATAAACAGTGACAGATTGATACAATCTTGTTAGTTAATGATACTGACAATTTTTTGATTCTTGATAAAGATATTTCCAGCATACAAATCAGGATACCAGATTGTTGGCCGATATAAGTCCAGGTTAAAGGCAACACTAGCGGTATAATCCTTAGATATCTATTCAAGAGTTGTAAGTGAGAGTCTAGGAATTCTTGACTTGTCGGCTGTCAGAGCGAATCTGCATGATCTCTGGTTTTGTAAAACAATCTATCTACTTCATCTCGCGCCTTGTAACATCTTTAGTGTAGAACTCTGATGATGTTTTCAGTGGTTATTCTGATTAGTGATTACAAACATCATAACTATATCAAATGGATAGTATGCTTACAGAGCTCTCTGCATTTGCTCATAGTCTCAAGTTTTGCTTCTTAAAATGATATAGTGGTAAAAGACTTGATACAGAACCTGTCAGAAACCCCACGAATACGCTGACAGCCGCCAATATCATCACGGTAATATAAACTCTCATACAACTGAAAGTCAACAGAACACGCTCGTGCTTGGATATTAGCTAGTTGAGACACAATGTTCACTTTCTCAGATATATCTGTAGACATCCAAGTCTTCCTACACTCCTCGCCTGGTGTCATTCTCATAATGATGTATTTCACTTCAATCAATTGGTCTTTCCTGCTGCTTCAAGCTAGGGCCCGTGGGACTGGTATGTCTAGTTCAGTCCGCAAAAAGTCAAGCGTTGCGATCTCGCTAGCAGTTGACAATCTAGAAGGTAGATAATGATTGAGTATTCATGCAACAATCTGAACATCATTGTCTATCATAAGAAGAAAGATCTTGTTGTATAAGCTCTCTGAGAGTTTAGTAATACTAGCACAGTAACTGGCATTGATAGATTTAGAAGCGACTGCTTTTAGACCGTCAACATCAAGAGGCTGATGTCGTTTTCAACAACGAGTAGCTTCATCCTATAATCGACAGCCTGATGTGTAATTGAAAAGAGGATTGAGAAGAGGATTTTTATTTGGCTTCTGTGAATTCATTGATTCTGGTAACAGTTAAACTTGATGCATGTAGAGCAAAGAAGGGGATTGTAAAAGTACTTATATTAAATAACCTCTTGGTAGTGGCCCCCCTTGGGCAGATTTGTTTCCCATATGGAACTTTCGAAATATTTAACACAGGGGGCCTCATGATTATGGGCTGTTCATGGACAAGAGTTAGCTCAGCCGGCTCAGACCCTATGTTCTATTCGGTCGGTTCCAGCGGCATGACACCAAACTAGGTACAGAGCTGCACAGAAGATTTGTGAGGTTAACTAACTAGCAGTTTAATGTCTTACTAACCATTAAGACAACGCAGCGGCTGAGCAAGCTGAGACAAGGGAACAAAAGATGATAGAATAGATGCATTAGGCCTATAAAAGAGCCGAAATGGACTGAGATATTCATCTTCATGTTCTTCATCAAACTTCATCGAATCGAAGAACCGCGCAGAGATACCACTACATCGCCTAGAATTCTTACAGATATCTCGAAGAATTAATTCCGTGTGCTGGCGCAATTGTAGCGAAATAAATCTCTACGAGAGGGGTTAGCGCAGTGCAGGCTGCAAGAATGAAATGGACATGGAACACTATGCCTGTTGTGACGCGGGGGGGAATACGAGAGACATGGATAGAACCAGAAGTGAGAAATCACGAAAGAAAAGAAAAGAAAAATGAAAGTGAAAGAGAAAAGAGAGAGTGCGTACGAGATGAAAGGTCGAGGGAGGTGTTTATAGTATAGAAGAGCAGGGGTTGGGATGGGGTTGGCAGCAGAAAGCGCTAAACCGGAATAGGAAGCATTAAACCTAAAACATACTAGACCGACACGATGGCGCTAGACCGAAAGAGGTGAGAGGCCATACGAAGAAAAATGGCGGCTCGGCGAAGAGCTGGGAATTTCCTGGCTACGGAGTCCTAATATCGAAATATATAGTAATTATGGTGTACGGAGTACGGAGTATATTTGCGATATATGTCCACGACCATGAAAATGTCACTATGATGCCTGTAACGCCCACAATTCACTCCATCAGTAATGGATTATATTTTTGTACGGAGTATTTCCACACCTTAACACCGCAGCGACACTTAGTTTCCGAATTCACTGATCTGTGAAAGAAGTGAACATTTTCACTTTGGCAAATTACTACCCCTTGCAATCGAGCTTGCAAATGGGAGCAAGTGGGTCTCATCAATTGTCCACATCTTGAACATATTTCTACATTATCATGTACACAGTACGGAGTAGACGTTTCATACCTGCGAGCCGGGGGAGCCAGCAGCCAGCGGGTTCTGCGGCCAATTGGCTCCCACGGCAAAACGAGCGCCGGCCAAGTAGAAGAACCACGCCTGATTTTAACCGGCCGGAATATTTGGCGGCCCGGAAGCTTGGGTCTGGCGGGGCTAAACCTGTTCTGGACCCATCAAATCGGTGCACATAACGGGACATGATTGGTTACGATCGCCGACAGGGCTGAGGTAAGCAATGCGGGGGCGGTAAGGAAGCTGTCCCTTTTGAGCAGGAGTTAGGGTTTCGGCCATGGATTGGCCAGAAGGAGCTTCAAGGAGCGTCAGCAACCGGTGGTGGGAAGCCGAGCAAGCAGGCGATGGCAACTCGCCATCATATTAAAAAACCCATATTAATATCTGTGCCATCTTCTCCTTCCTCCTCTTCCTTTTGTCTCTAAATCTCTCCTCTGTCTTCCTACTTGCCTGACAATCTAGCTGGCCGGTTTATTTCGTACTATATACCATCAATCTTGGAGAGCTCAGCTGCTTAATTCCCTATACCCGACGGTGCTGTTGACTGGCCAGCCAGCTCTGTGATCGATCCCAAGCTTTTAAACACGATCCTGTCGTCCTCTACCTATTCACGATGGCCTCCATTTCTCGATCAGTCGCTGGCTTGAGGGCGCTGCCACGGATTCAATCAGCACGGTCGTTTGCAACCTCACGGCGCCTCCGAGCGAGTGCTGCTGCTGATAAGCCATTCTTCCCCAATGAGCCAGCTAGGCCAATTGTGAAAACCTCCATTCCTGGGGTCAAGAATCAACAAGCAGCTGCGGAGCTGGAGGAAGTCTTCGACACGAGAAGCATGAATATGCTGGCAAACTATGACGCCAGCACTGGAAACTAGTAAGTTTGAGGAATCAAGAAATTTATTGATAGCATTGAATACTACAAATTTGGGGTGGATAAATTTTAACTTGGTTTCTGCTACGACATAGTATTTCTGATCTTGACGGAAATGTTCTTTTGGATGTGTAAGTTCATATTTTTTCAGTTTTCCAATTTTTTGGGGCCCAAGCAAATATTTTTTGGCTATTCGCTAACGAATTCTATCCAGATACGCCCAAATTGCCTCGATCCCTGTTGGCTACAACAACCCTACCTTAATTGACGCGGCCAAGTCTCCACAAATGGTGAGCGCCTTGGTCAATCGCCCTGCTATTGGGAACTTTCCATCCCATGATTGGGCGTCCGTCCTCAAATCTGGTATCCTCAAGGCCGCGCCAAAAGGCCTCAACCAGGTGTTCACCGCCATGGCTGGTTCCGATGCAAACGAAACCGCCTACAAGGCTGCTTTTATGTACCACCAACAATTCGTACGTGGCGGCCCTCAAGTTGAATTCACCGAGGAAGAGATCGCCTCCACCATGTTGAACAAGGCCCCTGGGTCCCCTCCCCTGTCCATTATGTCCTTCAAAACTGGATTCCATGGTCGTCTGTTTGGCACTCTGTCCACTACCAGAAGCAAACCCATCCACAAGCTTGATATTCCCGCGTTCGATTGGCCCCAAGCTCCTTTCCCACAACTGAAATACCCTCTGGAGGAATTTGCCGCGGAAAACGCACAGGAAGAGAAACGATGCTTGGCAGAAGTTGAACGTATCATCAAAGAATTCCATAATCCCGTTGCTGCTATCATCGTCGAGCCTATCCAATCTGAAGGTGGAGACAACCATGCCTCCCCGGCATTCTTCCAAGGCTTGCGTGAAGTGACCAAGCGGAACAATGTCCTCATGATCGTCGACGAAGTCCAAACTGGTGTTGGAGCCACCGGAAAATTCTGGGCCCATGACCACTGGAACCTCCAAAGCCCTCCAGACATGGTTACTTTCTCCAAGAAGGCCCAGGCAGCCGGATACTTCTACGGAAACCCCCTCTTGAGACCCAACAAGCCCTACCGCCAATTCAACACATGGATGGGTGATCCAGCTCGTGCCCTTATATTTCGAGCAATCATCAAGGAGATCGAACGTTTAGATTTGGTCAACCACACTGCTGCCACAGGTGATTACCTCTATGCTGGCCTCGAGCGCCTGGCGAAGCAATACCCCAACGAGTTCCAGAATCTTAGAGGGAAGGGCCAGGGCACTTTCATTGCTTGGGACAGCCCGCAGCGTGACGCTGTCTTGAAGAAGGGGAAGAGTGTGGGTATTAACATCGGCGGAAGTGGAGAGCGCGCTGTGCGATTGCGGCCGATGTTGGTTTTCCAGCAGCATCATGGTAAGATATTGAAAACCCCCCTTTCCTAATACTGTATTTCTAGGAACAAAAGCTAATACGTATTTTGTGTGAAATAGCTGATATTCTTCTCGAGTCGTTGGAGAAGATTGTGAAGTCTTAAAATAATTAGTTAGTCGTATTGTCTACTTTTTTGGGGGGTTTATTTTTTCAGTAATATGTTTTGGGCCTTGGTAATGTCCTTTCATTTTTAGGCGCACTTTATTCTATTTTCCTCTTGTTACCCCGTTGAACCCCGTTGTTGATTAGTTTTGCCTTTCTGTTTCCCCTGTCCGGGTTTGCTCTGTGTGTTTGCTCGTTAGATATACCAAAGCTAAACCAGGCCTTTTTCTTTATTTTTGTCCTTCAAGTCATGATTATCGAGATTAATATTTTATCCTCAATTTCCGGTTGGAATTTTCTGGGTGTAAAAATCATCTTGCTTTCTCAACCATGCTCTGTCAGAAGAAATTTAATTCCTCATTCAATTTCGTCTCTAAATTAGAAAAGAAAACCTTCAGACCGTCCAAAACCAAGCTCAAAATCAAGAACCTGTCAATACTGGAAGGTAGGACATTTTTTATAAAAAAAATTAGTACTTATTAAAAGCCAAACCCATTTATGACCAAAACAACACAATATATATCCCTTCAAGAGCCTTGAACGCCAGTATAGAACCATAAAGCTTTAAAATCTAGCCCAGCCCACCGAAATATCCAGACTCCCTCCATGAAAAAGCAAAAGCAAAAACGTAAAATAGTACATTAACCCTCCTCATCAACAGAGCTGCCATCTCTCCTATATACAATAGAAAAAGCAAGTTAGCGAGCACACCCGAAGAGGGAAAAACGCGTTCAGCATATGGGGATAGAACGGGAAAGACGACGAAAGGAAACGTATGAACACGTACGGAATATATCGAACGCCCGAGTCTTCCAGGTCACCCAGGACACCGGGTGGTAACTATGCGCAAAAGAAGAGAGAAAGAAATACGTCAGCCAATTCACCAAGCGGAACCGAACCAAACCAAACCAATAGAACAAAGGATGTTAAAAACTCCTCATCACAAAATTCTGCCCCTGCACCCGTTCGCGCTCCCTCTCGATGTTTCATATCTCAGGTGGGTACTCACTGTCCCGGTAACCTTAACCGCATACGTGCCAGGCACATACCCCTCCAACCTCTGCCAGCGCGCAACCCACGATGCGCGCTGGTCCGCCAGCGTTATCAGTCCTTCGAACACCTGCGATGTGCATTGTTGGATCTTTTCGCCGTTGCCTGCTAAGCCGAGGATGTGGTCGCAGTTGGGGCAACCTTCGCGCATGAATTTCTAGTAGCGGGGGGACCTCATGAGAGGGGGTTATGTGTCAGTGATTATATACGATTTAGAAGAGATAGGGGGCGCTGGTAAGAGACGGGGTATATATGTGGGTGTGGACCTACGCCGTGCACCTGGACGATGGAGCAGACCATGCAGGCGCGCAGAGATCGTTGTTGGCCTGTGGGCACGTAAAAGGAGGTCATGGCGTTTTTCTACCTCCTTTTCTTTTCTTTTTCCTTTCTTTTCCTTTCCTTTCCCTTTGTGGGGACCTTGCCTTTCAACTGTCCGCGTCTGCGATTAAGACTGATATTTATGTGCACAGGAAACTGGCGACAAAAGATGATCCGTCAATCTGATAAAAAATAACAGCTTCCTGCTCCAGCCGCTGACATAAGCTAGTCGGCGCACGGGCCAAGGAGCTCACTCCGGCCGCTAATCCAAAAAAGGCTTAGGCACTGCGTGTTTCTGTTCTGGCCCCAAAAAAAAGCTCCCAAAGAATCAACGTCTTTTCTCCAAATTCTACTCTTTCCAATTTGCGGCGCCCCCAGGGATCTCTGCACTCGTTAACGCGCCCAAATATTTCTATTCATGATTCATTCAACATACATACAACTTAAATACATGCGCCTACGCTACAATCTCAGAGAATAACTGCGCTCTAGACCCTATCCCGAATTTAGAAAACCGAGACCGCAAAAGGAAAGGATCTATAGGTGCCCTATCCCGATAGTCGTCCCGTTTAATATATATCCCTCCACCTGTCGCGTGTCCCTCAGAAGAGAGAAGCGCAAGAATCTGGAACTTCAACCTCAGCTTTAAGTGTGGTAGGATTAGGGAGGAGGGAAACAAATTTGCACATAAGGAGGGGACAGAGAACAGAATTGGATTTCTGGACTTAGGGTTAGTATTTAAACAGAGTTGGACTCATATTTCGCATCCCGGCTCCGATGGCGACCCCGGACAAGGAGGCTGCTACGGCCCTGAAACTGCAAGGGAATAAGGCCTTCGTAAGCCATGACTGGATTCGGGCGTTGGATTTCTACTCCAAGGCTATTGAGAAATATGACCAGGACCCATCGTTTTTTTGTAACCGCGCACAGGTATCCTTGTTCCCCCCCCCCCCCCTCTTCTTCAGATGCCCCGCACTCCATTATCCCAACCTAAGCTCTTCGCCGGTCCAGGTGCCACTGGAAGGGAGGCGTGTCTTCTGCGGAGTCGATGTTTACGGAATCCTAAAACTAACTTAGGTAATTTTTGGGACGCACAGGTACATATCAAACTGGAGGCATATGGCTATGCAGTAGCGGATGCCACCAAAGCAATAGAACTTGACCCAGACTATGTAAAGGTTCGAAATCTTCCCTTTTCGCAACTCACAAACCCCCGTTTCTTCTTTAAGAGATACACCCACCCTCCAATATCCGCGCTCTCGGGTTCTCTTCTTTCCATTAATCTCGCGTTCAATAGGCATACTGGCGAAGAGCAATCGCTAACACCGCGATCCTCAACTCGCGCGCCGCGTTGAAAGACTTCAAAACCGTCGTCCGCAAGGCGCCAAACGACCGCGATGCGAAGCTCAAGCTGGCGGAGTGTGAGAAGCTGGTGCGCCGGATAGAGTTTGAGAAGGCCATTGAAGTCGCGGACCCACCGTCGGCCTTTGAAGGGTTAGATATTGATGCCATGACCGTGGAGGAGAGCTATGATGGCGTCAAATTGGGAGAGGCGATGACACAGGAGTTCATTGATGATATGATCGAGCGATTTAAGACGGGCAAGAAGATTCATAAGAAGTATGCGTTTCAGATTGTGAAGGCGATAAGAGATATTGTTTATGATGAGCCGACAATGGTGGAGGTCGGGATTGAAGATGGGACGAAGATGACCGTTTGCGGGGATACCCATGGTGAGTTTTTTTCTCCTTCTTTCTCTCTAGCGCTTTCGGGCTCAGTGTACAGAGTTTTACCGGCTAAACTAAATAAAATCCGGAAAAAGGCCAATTCTTCGACCTCCTCGAAATATTCCGCCTAAACGGCTACCCTTCCCAAACACACGCCTACCTCTTCAACGGCGACTTCGTCGATCGCGGCTCCTGGTCCACCGAAGTCGCCCTTCTCCTCTACTCGTACAAATGGCTGCATCCGCACAAATTCTTCCTGAACCGTGGCAACCACGAGACAGACGACATGAACCGCGCCTACGGTTTTGAGGGCGAATGTAAGGCTAAGTACAACGAGCGCCTCTTTAAAACATTTTCCGAATCTTTCTCTGCACTTCCTCTCGCCACATTGATTGGTGACAGGTACCTCACGCTACATGGGGGTTTGTTTTCGGATGACAATATTTCGCTGGATGATATCCGGAAGCTGAATAGGCATAATCAACGGCAGCCGGGCCAGTCGGGGCTTATGATGGAGATGCTATGGACAGATCCGCAAACCGCGCCTGGGAGAGGTCCGAGTAAGAGAGGGGTTGGAATGCAATTTGGGCCGGATGTGACGAAGAGGTTTTGTGAGAACAATGGGCTTGAGGCCGTTATTAGGAGTCATGAAGTTAGAATGGAAGGGTATGAGGTTGAGCATGATGGGAGGTGTATTACTGGTGAGTTTACAGGGCTTTCTTTTGGTTACCATGTTCGTTCGGAAGCTTGCTCCTTTGCTGACGTTAATTTTTTCCCCCTCCCTTCAGTGTTCTCCGCACCCAGGTACTGCGACAGTACAGAAAACAAAGGCGCGTATATCAATATCGGGCCGGATCTGAAACTTGAGTTCCATAAATTCGATGCCGTGCCTCATCCCGATATTAAGCCAATGGTATGTCTTAAGCTCTACATATATCTGCACGGCCCATCGCGCACATTCTTCCGCTTTCTAACCAACGTTTTTAGGCATATGCCGCGAACTCGATCATGTCTTTAATGTGATACTGACATGATCTGAGTATCATGCGAAATGAGCCTGTTTGGTACCTTTTCCGAGAATTGAGTCCCAATTTTTTTGGTCTAATCGTCTTCGTCGTTCTTGTTCGTTGATATTGTTGTTCAATGTATAGGAGGAGACTATTCGACTCACTTTTTTACGTTCATGTTTTTTGGATTAAATTTACGGGCGAAACTGAAGTAAATGACAAAGACTTTTATCTAACTTTTCTAGCCGTCCAATTTCTGTTTCCCGACTTTTTTGCCCTGTTTCTACTTCCCCCAGAAGATTTTTCCATCTATTACTTCCTCTCTCTCTCTCTCTCTGTCTGTCTGCCTCTCAGTCTCTCTCCGGCCCCCTCCCATTTTTTGATTTTTGATTGTGTTTTTCACTCTTTGCTTCCAAATTTTCCCAATATCATAACCTATACATCCATACATTTCTACGTTGCCCCTGTGGTCCAGGCGGGACAAAAACAGGCGGGAATGCTTTTGTCCCTTTTCTCTTTGTGCAGTTCTGCTTGAGCCTTCATTCCCTGAGCCCTTCTTTGCTTTAGTTGTATCTTCCCCTGCATAGCGATTGGAGAGCAGAAATAGTTTTGTTATGTTGACTAAGAAACTGTGGTTTTTTTCCTTCCCGCCCAGTTGTGGGTTTATATAGAGGAATTGAATGAAAATGGATTGCATAGCTCTATTCTATGGATAATATTACACCTAGATGTCTTTCGTAGGGGTTAACCCTCAATAAATACGTGTATCCCATGTGCAAGGGTAAAAAGGCGTCTAAAGACCTCATCTGAAGGATAGTAGTATGAGCTGCTCACGCCCTTCTACTCCAACAAAACAGCCCAAAATCGTGATTTTTCAGCCAAACAAAAAAAAAATATGCTCGGGGCTTGTAATATATGTTTCAATTGCCAATTTAGTGTTAGTGAATGTGGGCTTTAAACCTTACAGAGAGAACAGTTCAATTGGCTTAACAAAAGTATGCTCCATATTTTGGTTTAAATACCTTGTTCGCCTCCCAATTTCTGTAGAAAGTTCCTAACAACTTGTGTACGGTTGACAGAGACAGCGATAATTATTATTGCCACTCACTCAGCAGCATATATCTCCACTTCACGTCATTACACGCATCCCTTTTGTCCTCCACGCCCGGGCAATCCCTTGCAGACTCCCATCCACAAGAACAAGGCAGAGCAAGCAGTATGGAATTTGACACCAGGACGCGTAAGTTTCTTCATTGATTGTTCTCCTGTATCTCAACCGCCTTCTGAAACTACATACAAGGTAGTATGCGGGGCAATGGAGGGGTAACGAAGCTTTGACCAGATACTAATATGTGCAAATAGCTCCCTATTGCACATCGGACACCTCGTCATTTGCCTACGTATCAGCCCGGGATAGATGGCCTGTTATTTTGGTTCGTGATTTCCCCTGTAAACTACCACCTATCACCGCGTCACATTTAGCAGCTGCTAATTATATTGACTTGAAAACTCAGACCAGCGCAATTGACGACCTCTCACGTACCCTCTTCGAAGTTTCAGACAATGAACAGAGAAAGGAAGGCAAGGACATCGTGGGGAAGCTTGCTGAGCTCAAATATGAGTTGCAGCATGATAGGAAACTGACGTAAGTTTCTTTTCTTTGTTGAAGTTAGACTGAAATTCTACGTTGGGAGGGGGAAGGCGGTTATTGTGATGTATACACATTGTGTGGCTGACGGAGCAAATTGTTTGAGTGGTACGAGAGCCACAGGCCGTTGGAATCTGATGGCGAATCCGATATCGCGGGATATAACAAGGAACTCGAGGAGAGGGGTGGCCTTACTTGGTTCAATGCTCCATGGCTCTATACTGAGTGTTACCTTTGTTCGTGATTCCTAGTACAGTAAATTCCAGGTGTTATGTTATCTTGAGCCGCTGGTACGGTACTGACTTAGACAAAAGATAGACGGATAAACGTTCTGTTTGCGCTTTCAACTCATTGGAAAACCTACGATATCTTCGCGCGGCAGAAAATGTCGACATTTAAGTCATCCCGCCCTGCTGTTCTGGAATTGGCAGCAAAATACATGGAACTCATTCAACAAATGGAGAGTGGTGAGGGAGGTCAAGCGAAACCACCGGAGCAAATTGAAGAAACTGAAAGGCTACTCTTCATGGAAATGTGCGAGATCTGTCTGTGGGGTAACGCGACAGATCTTTCCCTTTTAACCTCCCTCACGTATGAAGATATCCAGAAACTCCAAGGCGCCCAAGCACGTCAGGCTGCAGAGCAAAACATCCTTGTCAACGACCTCCCTGCTGCCTTTAAAATATTAACCTCTGCGAAGAAAACAAGATCCTCAGAAGAGCGCCGTGTCGATATCGTCCTTGATAATGCTGGCTTCGAGCTCTTCGTTGATCTAATTTTAGCCGGCTACCTCCTCTCTGCTGGTCTTGCGACCACCATCGTGCTCCACCCCAAATCCCTCCCTTGGTTCGTCTCCGACGTGCTCGCCAAGGACTTCCTTGACCTTATTTCAGCTCTCGCAGAACCACAAGCTTTCTACTCATCACCAGATGACGTTGGTGACCCCAAAGCCAATGGCAACAAACCACAGCCCCTTTCTGAGCAGGAAGTGAAGGAACTCCAGTTCCTGTTCCAACAATGGAGCAAATTCCACGAAGAGGGGAAACTGATCATTCGCCCAAACCGTTTCTGGACCACTGCAGGTAGTTACTGGCGGCTCCCACACGAAGCACCCAAGCTCTTAGACGATCTTAAGGAGAGCGAATTGGTGATTTTCAAGGGTGACTTGAATTATAGGAAATTAGTTGGTGATGTATATTTCACACCACATCCCCATAATATGCAACTGAACATTTAAACACACCCCAGCCGCCCTCTTGCTACCCCGACAAAGTGGCGTACAATATATCTAACAATGCACGCCAACTTATAGGCTAAATGGGACCCCACCACCCCGTTCACTACCGCAATTGGACCGCTGGGGCTCTCATCGGGTATCCGTGTCTTGGCACTCCGCACTTGCAAGGCAGATACAGTTGTGGGTTTACCTAAGGGCGAAGATGATCGCCTCCGCGCATTGCCTGGTGGCGGTGGGGAAAAGGAGCGCAAGTGGGCTTGGAGCGGGAAATGGGCGGTTGTGTCGTTTGCAGATGGGAAGGCATGAGTCTGGCTCGTAAGTAAGTCATAAGGCTAGATTTCATGACTTTGTATATGCGAGCAGAGGAAGGTAGAAGGTGGTATATAAACAGTGACATTGGTGCGCGCGCGTGGGTGTGTGGGTGTGTGGGTGTGTGGGGTCTGGACTCCGACCTACATATATGCACATGCATGATAAGAGTCATATTTGTTTGGTTGTTTCTGTTTTACAATATAGATAGAAATCATAGCCATGGACACATGGACTGGTAGACCATTTAAAATTCCCCCTATCGGTGAGAAAATGAGCGGCGGGTGAATTGCTCTTCATCGTTATACGTCTTACCAAAAATTGGTGCAATACTCATCAGACATCAACCTTTGACTGCGGGTCTCTCTATATTTATGTACGCCTCGCAGACTCAAACGCCCATCTAAAAACCTAGATTGGCAGGGAAACGGAAGAACCACGCCCCTTCTGGCCCATGTTTCACAGTTGGATAATCAAGGTTGCATGTAATCTACGCCTGAGACTTCCTCAGGCCGCCAAAAAGGAAGCGGACACGTAAAGACGGTTAGCGCCATAAACATCACTAACGCCCAAGCCGCTGCCGGCGTCCTAGCAGCATTCCCAAAAAATAGAATAATAACAAATGACAGGAGCGGGCGAAGGAACATTCCATCGCGAAACTAATTTGTGGCAATGATGGTGACCGTCCTAACACCAGTACCATACGGCATAAAGACAACCCTATAAGACATGAAAATCGTCATTACCACGCAGAGACAAAACGGAGGCTAGAAAACAGAAAGAAACACCTTAGCAACCACGAAATTCACTCGACGCAGCACCAGAAAGAGGCCATCAATTGTTTTCTTGCGCATCTTCGGGAGAAGAGAGAGAAAAAATAAAAAATAAAAGCGCCAACACGTGTATATAGAATTAACCTAGACCTGTCTTGTTCTTCCTTGACGAGAGAAAAAGAACCGCACAAAATGCAAAATGCACTGAAGCTCAATCGCTCGGTTCCGCCATCTCCTCCTCTACTGCACTGAATAAAATACGTAAATCAAGCCGACCATATATTTTCCTTACCGTCAGCATTCGCCCCTTTCCCCTGGTCCCTGAGTTTGAGTCGTCTCATTGCCGCTGCCACTCTATCCGCGGGGAGTGCATCACGTTTTATGCTAGCTGGGCTGGCCGTGCTGCGGAGTATCGACTCATCCCCTTGAAATGGGACTCGACGATTCAGCCCTGAATAGCTTGTTGCCACTGTGCCCTTGGCAGAAGTCCTCGGAAGCACACGGGTCGCACTGGCCTTGCGTCTAAGTTGATTTTGATATTGACTTGAAAGTCTTGAGGAAGGATTCATGGAGTTCGAAGATATGTGAACCATCGAGGATCTAGGGGACAATGCTGAACGGGCTTGGGGATGTAGTTTTGGTTTTCTTTTCTCAGGTGAGGATACTGGGCTGTTTTCCATTGACGGGAGATCAGGCGGCGAAGACGGTGGGATAGAGGGATCGTCTCGATAAGGGAGGGTCCGGGTAACGCGACTTTTGGGTCGTGTAGGAGAACCCTCCAAATGGATAAGTGGCTCATCGTTGTCTTCGTTAGGCTTAATCGAAGTATCTGTTCGGTTCCTTGTAGCGCGCTCAGCCATAGCTCCATGTGGCCTGGGTGCTTGTGATTGGGCGTTAATTGTATCAGTATGCTCGCCAAAGGCATTTTTTCGAGGACTCTCGCGCCTGCCAGCGCATTCAATTTGAGCATGATGCTTCCCGGGGCTTTCCATCGAATTCTCTCTATGGCCCTGGGTGAATCGGAGTCCGGGTGTAGTTCCTTTGCGAGGGCTATACACATTTCGCGCATGCTCCAGGTCTTGCTCCTGTTTCATATCCACAGGGTTTGGAGAAACTTTGGTTTCGCCTTTGGGTCTAGCATTGCTGTGAGAAATATGTTCCACAATGGATATATTGTGGCGGAGAGAGTCGATAATATCTTGCATTTGTTGCTTTTCCTCAGCAAACGATTGTTTCAAAATTTGCTCCGCGTCTTGGTGGTGTTGCTTCGCCTCGTCTAAGAGAATTTTGTATTCCTGAACTCGGTCTTGCAGCTTCTGTTCTTTCTGTTTTAACCTAGTTTCCTTTGCTTTTCGCCTGTCTTCATAATTCGTCATCTCCTGCTTGAACCTGGCGAGACTCTGTTTCAATGCTGTATTTTCTTTTTGAAGTTCAGTGGCCTTACGTTCCGAGGCCTCAGCCAAGTCTTGAAGTTTTCTTGTTTCCGATTTGATATTTTCAACATCCTTGAGCTTGGAATTAGCTCGTTCAAATGCCTTCTCTGTTCCCATGAGTTTCCGGTGAACGTCCTCCGAAGCTGTACTTTTCTCTTGAAACTCACCATCGCTGTCTATCACTCCGTGTCGCTCTAGGGCCTTTCGCAGTGAATCAACTTTACGCTTATATTGTACAGCCAAGGTTGTTTGTTCGGATAGCTCCTTAAACATGTCGTCATTCGATCCCTCTTGATGAGTCCCATTTGCCATCCCGGCTGCTAGCTTAGAAACGTGGAGCTCCATTTCTGCAACTTTGGCTTCTTCCCGTTTCAATTTATCAGACAAACGGCGCATTTCCAGCTCCTTTTTTTTTGCATAAGATTTCGCGACAGATCTGTATTGAATGAGTTTTTTAATCTCGCGGTCAGTCTTGGCTCTATAGCTCTCGAATTCGGACTTCCAATATATCCCTGATTGCGAATGCGGTTCGTTAAGGTTAGTCGTCACATCATCCTCGTTTTCATCCTCACACTCATCCTCGGGCTGTTCTTGGTTTTCCTTATGCTGAGAGGGCTTAACAGGTGCGCTGCCTTTTCGGTCCGCAATATCGAAGAGCTCGTCATTTTCATCTTGTTTCTTCTCTCCATCTGATTTTTGGTTCCGGGCCTCAATGAGGGATTGCGTGAATTTGCTTCTGCTTTTCCCATTTCCTTCCTGAAAATTACCCACCCACTGGCGGCTAATGTTACCATTGTAAGCAGTCGATTCGAAGGCAGATTTCTTTCGCTCATTATCCACAACTCCTTCACCAAACGACACAGTCTTCCGTCGTGTCGCCGCAGTGCCTGGTGTGAGCAAAATGCTCTTTGTGGGAGAAGCCATAAGTTGTGCAGGTTCATCTGATTTGGGAAGGGCTGGCTGCAGATCCAAAGAGGCTAGCTTTTCCTTCTTAAGAGATATAGGTAGATCGGCGCTCTTGCGGTTGATGGCAGGCTTTAGTGATTTAATAGGAACAGTAAGCTCGTCGTCAGTAACATCGGGGCCAGGAGTGCCCACGAAGGCACTTTTGAACGCTCGAAATGCAAACACAGGGGCGGGAGTTTCTGGAGGTTCCTGGGCTTTGGAGTCGTCTAATGAGAGCGGAAATGGTTAACACTTGGGCTGTAAAAGGAAATTTCCCGTTGATAGGCAGGTATAGAGGCGGTGTGAAAACAGAGCGTACCTGCAAAGCCACAGTACTCACCGCGTCCGGAACCAGCCAACCAGCCCAACATATTGGCAAACCAACTGGAAGTTGTTTGGGCGAAGGGAAAGACTAACTATATCAAAGATACATTTGCGTCTTTGTACCCTGCTTATTGGTTTGGACTTGTGGGCGTGGCCAGCAGTGGTTTGTATCGCAAAGGAGTTAAGGTTGGTTTGTTTACTTCGACGTCACTTCGCCAGCAGGCGCGAGTAGCGCGGAAAACGCGGAACTTACTGTTTGGGGCCTAGTGCAACGCCATCGGGGAAAATATTGTTCCCATCTTCCAGGCCTACTACTGATTATTGTCCACCCCGCAAAAGAACAGTCGTTGAGGCACTTGAACAACTTCCGAATTTCCTACGTTCTATTTCTAACCATGTCTAGGTAGAGGGCTGCAGCTTCGGCTGCATCTTCGTTGCTCGCGGTTACTATGAGCAACTGGTACTATGAGCTCCGTCTAATGTGTTCGACCTATATCCCAAGCCCGCAATGCCTCACAAACACAAGAAAAGCAATGTCCTGAAAAACGGCACTCTAAAAGTAGAGAAACAGGAAAATCCTCCTGACACACCTGCTATCCTCCCTGCCACTAACTACAAAGAAATCCACGAGAACGAGGCTGACGCCTTGCGCTCAATATATTCGACGGACTTTGAGGATGTAGAAGCCCGACAAGCAGCTTGGCATGTAAGTACCGTACAATATGCGCTCACATAGGGAGGGTGATGTACTCATTTTTTGTTAAACAGCAAGCGTCTGAAGTAGCCTTCAAATTACATCTGAGAGCGTCCTCCAATCCAGAGGTGCAAGTCGTCTTTGTTGTTTCTCTGCCTGCAACATATCCTAAGACAGTCCCAAATTTGGCTGTCCAAGGCCTTGATGATCTCCGGAGAGGAGCAAAATCGAGAATCAAGGATGTTATTGAAACGAAACCGAAGACTCTCCTAGGCTCAGAAATGATTTACGAACTTGCATTGTCCATCCAGGATATCCTTGAAGATGTCGCCATAGCACAAGCCGAGGACAAAGATATACCGAGCCTAGAGGAAGAACGGATAGTTCAGGAAGCCGCAGCAATCCAGCAGGCCGAAGAACAAAAGCAGGAAGAGCTGAGGAAGCAGGAACAAGCCACCGCGGAAGAAGAGAAGGCTCTCCAAACGCTACTTGAGAGCAAAATCAAGCAGAGACAGAGAGCCAAAGAACAGGTGTCGCGTCGAAGAAGCAAGGTCCCCCTTGAGGATAATGATTCTCTTGATTTATCGGAAGGCAGTTCTAGTGCCGTTTCGTTTGACCCACCTTTAACAATGAATGACTACGATGAACGACCTATTACCTTCCGCTCGGTTCTGGGGAAGACACTGATTGCCAGCGCACCCTACAAAGAGACTTTCACAGTGAGACCCGTTACTCCTGGGAATGGGACCCATGTTCCACTGCTCGTCCTTAAAGAGCTATTTATTCGTGAGAAAGACTCGGGACTTCATGACCTCCGCCATGAAATTAGGGCGAGCGAGGACAAACTTGAAATCTTAAAAAGACTGAGGCACCCGAATCTGGTTGATTTTATCGGATTCAAGATATATCGCCCTCCTGAACCGGAGGCTTCCCACGAAATCACGTGGCACATTTATACCCTGTTCGAGTATGCGAACAAAGGATCATTATCTGAGCTGCTCGACATTGTCGGAAGCGTGGCTGCCGACACTGCAAGAGCCTGGATGATACAGCTGCTTGATGGGCTAGAGTATTATCATCGTAGTGGTATTGTTCACGGTAATATTCACTCTGGGCGAGTGTTATTGTTCAGAATGCAGTCGAACAACACGGTACTCAAGCTTTTGAGTGGTGTGGAGGAGTCGCTTCCATTGCCCTCGGCGGCGAAACGAACCCTTACGTCCTCGCAATCTCCGTTTTGGATACCACCGGAGCTCACGCAGGAAGGTTCTCAGCCGAGCACCAAAACTGATGTATGGGATTTGGGGATAGTTTTTCTGCAGATGAGTTTTGGGAAAGACGTAATGCAGCGTTATACATCGGCCAATGCGCTTATGCGCGCAATCGATCTTTCAATGCCTTTGGAGGAAATGCTGGGAGAAATATTCAGACCAGACCCGAAAAAACGTCCCACTGCATTTCAGATACAGCCGTATGAGTTCTTTCGAATTGATGCGCCGCTGCTTGAACCATCAGTCACACCCAATACAGTTGCACTACGAAGGCGAAGCCGACTCGACTCCCAAGGAGTCCTTCCCTCGTTTTCTCGGTACGGTCAAGACTTTGATGAAGCTGGGCGCCTAGGCAAGGGAGGGTTCGGGCAAGTTGTGAAAGCACGCAATAAGCTTGATGGAGGATTTTATGCGATCAAGAAGATTTCTTCGAAGTCTGGAATCGCCTTGAAAGATATTTTATCCGAAATCATGTTACTATCAAGACTAAATCATCCATACGTTGTGCGTTATTTTACAGCCTGGCTCGAGCGAGACTATCATCCCGCCGACGAAGAAGCAGTATCGTCTACCGCAGCAAATTCGGATCATCCTGAAGACGACGTGGACTTTGGATACAGCACAAGTGGACTTGACTTCATAAGCTCAAAAGGCTATCCTGACATCGAGTTTGGATATGATAGTGACGGACACACCGATTCGGATACAGCTTCAGAAGAATCCGGCAACCATAAGCAGGGGAGCCCGTTGAGAACGGATGAAGGACCAAGTCTTCAAAGGCAGAGATCTGGATCATCATCTCAACATGTGACAACTACTCTTTACATTCAGATGGAATATTGTGAGAAGCATGTAAGCATTTTGCCATTCAGATTCATTTTCTTAGAAACGTACCCCTTTAACCATATTTTTCCAGACCCTTCGCGATTTAATTAGGAACGGGTTGCATGACGACATCGAGTTCTCTTGGAGACTGTTTCGACAGATCTTAGATGGGCTAAGCCATATCCACAGCCATGGCATAATTCATCGGGATCTGAAGCCAGATAATATATTTATCGATGTTGCGAATAACCCGCGCATTGGCGACTTTGGTTTAGCCACGACTGGCCAGTTCACAACAGCAGTTCGGTCATCTAATGTTGCAGATATTGGTGGGAACTATACCCGGAGTATAGGGACCACGTATTATGTTGCTCCAGAGATGAAATCAGTGTCGGTCGGCCAGTACAATGAGAAGGTCGATGTAAGTATTTTCGCCCTAGTAAATATTGTACAGTCAAGAAATTATATACCCGAATGAAGCGATACTGATATCAGTAGATGTACTCACTGGGCATAATATTTTTGGAAATGTGTCATCCCCTCAAGACGGCGATGGAGCGTGATCACACTTTACAGAACGTGAGGGAGAAGGTGCATACGCTTCCAGCCACATTCGAGGTACCAGAGAAGGCCATACAAGGAGAAATAATTGAATCACTTTTGAGCCATCGTCCAAGTGAACGGCCCACTGCCGCAGAGCTTCTTCAAAGCGGCAAAATACCTCTACAGGTTGAAGAAGAAATGTTTCGAAAAGCTATTATGGGAATTCTATCTGATCCCAACTCACCAGACTACAAGAAAATCCTATCAGCCATTTTCTCCCAGCCACCAAAAAAATTCGAAGATATTGCATGGGATATGGACTCTCGCGGGACGCCACCCGCTACTGAGTTATTGCTCCAAAGTCTAGTAAAAGAGAAATTAACGTCGATATTTCGGAAACATGGAGCTGTTGAGATGACACGCAGCTCTCTATTCCCGCGCTCTGAACACTACCCATCAGGTGTGGTACGCCTGTTGGACCCTGCAGGGAACCTTGTTCAACTACCATACGACCTTACACTTCCAAACGCCCGTTCTATGCCTCGATTGGATTCGTCCATCGAGAAAACGTTTACTTTTGGTACGGTCTACCGTGAATCAATGCACGGAGGTGCGCCGCGTGGTCATCATGAGGTTGATTTTGACATGGTATCTCATAACACTTTGGATCTGGCGTTAAAGGAGGCAGAAGTCATAAAGGTTTTGGACGAAATTTTGAATGAGTTTCCTTCCTTGAGGTCTGCACCAATGTGTTTCCACATTAACCACTCAGATCTCCTGGACGCTATTATGTCATTTTGTCGGATCAGCCCACAACAAACGCCTCTAGTGAAGGAGATTATTAGCAAGTTGAACATTGGACGGTACTCCATGCAAAAGATCAGAAGCGAGCTTCGCTCTCCAACTGTCGGGGTTGCTTCTACATCAATTGACGACCTTGCCAGGTTTGACTTTCGAGGTTTGTTGCTAAATGCCTTGTCTTGCTTTAGATGAGTTACGTTTGCTGAAGCCAAATAACAGATAGTCCGGACAAGGCCTTAAAACGACTACGTACGATCATGGAAGGGACGCAGTTCGCAGATCGCCTCGCCCCAATATTCGCCCGTCTTAATGCCGTGATATCGTATCTTAAAGGTTTCCATGTGAGAAGAAAGATCTACGTGAACCCCCTGAGCAGTCTTAACGACAAATTTTTTCGGGGAAGTGTACTCTTTCAATGCGTTTCTGACACCAAGCGGCGAGATGTCTTTGCGGCCGGAGGAAGATACGACAGCCTCATTCAAGAATTCCACCCGAAGGTTCTGTATACGGGTACTCAGCGTCATGCCGTCGGATTCAACCTTGGATGGGAGAAACTGTGCCTTTCAATGTCGAACTATCTGAAGGGGTCCAATAAGGCTTTCCTCAAACAAGGAGAGGTGGAGATAAGCGGAATCTGGCGGTCGAGACGGGTAAGTGATCTTTTAACTGGCATTCAACCAAGCGCGGCCCATTCTGATCGGAATAGTGTGATGTCCTCGTCGCTAGTTTCGATGCTACGGTCCTCCGTACTGTGGGTGTCGGGGTCGTTCAAGAGCTGTGGGCGCATGGAATTAGTGCTGAACTTTCGGTGGATTCCTCCTCCCTGGAAGAGATCCTCGCACGGTATAAAAATGATAATCATAGCTGGGTCTTGATCGTCAAGCAGGACAGTATGGAAAGAGGGCTGAAAGTTAAAAACATAAATACCAAAGAAGAGTTTGAGGTGAGAAGCTCGGAGTTGGTGAGCTGGCTTCGAAGCGAAATCGCCGCCCGGAATCAGCGGGAGCATTTAACTGGTGCAGGAAAACCCCTGAGGAATCTCATCCACCAAGAACCCAACATTGCTACCAGAGAGAAAGACCAGGATGTTAGGATTTTGACAGCACTACATAGGAATAAGAAAACCAATAGGCGAAACATCATTGAGGCTGGTAAGTCCCCTTGAACCGTTATTGCAAAAGCACCCCATGTTCTGACAAATTTCCACCTCCCTCTTTTTTAGCCATTCGCGAATCCCGCAGCGTGATGGACAGAGCGCTTAACGGCCCTATTGCAGCAATTGATACCAGAGACGAGATATTGGATGCTCTCCGAGATACCCGTCTTTCAGACCCTGACGGTTGGCGCACGGTAATACAGAACTGCCCACTGACGGAGAGAAAGTATATGGCCCAGGTGCACGAAATGCTCAATGATCTTGCCAACGAACGACGAGATCCTCAAGATGGCAAAGAAAACTATAAAAACGCATTTATCTACAACTACCGCACGGGTAATTGTATCTATTATGATCTCTCACGCAGTAACGAGAAATGAGCACTTTAGAAATAGCTATGAATATGAATGAACTATGAACGACATGACCCAATGAGACCTATTAGTTATTTGGTTTACGAATGTGTCAACCAGGAGTTTTATCTACTAAAATAGGAACTAGTTCCTCAAGAAAAAAAATACTATTGTACATGCAAATTAGAGAAGTCTAGGCTATAAAGGTATTAATCGCTATCATCACTGTCATAAGCTACTAATGGACCACTGGAAGCCGGAGCAGCTGGTTTTGTCGTAAAACTTGCCCCTGTAAACCCGTTCAATGCACTCAGAGTTGACCCAGACAATATACCCCCCCCCCCACTCCCTTCTGGTTGCTGTTGTGCTTGGTTCGGAGCAGCCTCAATCAAACGAGGTTCCGCGGGAGCTTCTATCGGCTGCGGCTCCTTCCCTTGCTCCAGTTGCCGAGTGTGAGCAAACCAAACCTCGTCAGGGGGTTCATAACCACTAAGTCCAAAGCTCCCCTCAATCCTTTTCCGCTTCTTCGCCTCCGGGTCCCTCCCCTCCAGCTCTGCCACAAACTCCGCAGGTAATGCCTTCCTCACCGCCTCGGCCGCTTGTTCCTCAATGCGCTGCGCATCCCGTTTCTGCGCCAACGGATTTGGATCAACAGTCGCCCACCTCACATTGAGCACCTCATTATGATCCAGGCTCTGATGCGACATCGCCTCCCTAGCGAACTGGGAATTGGCCTCATTCGTATACGTCACAAATGCCACGCCTCGCGCATTCAGCACGCGGATACGCTCCACCTGGCCCCATTCCGCAAAATGCCTCGCGACAATCTCCTCGATGTCATCTGTAACGTGTATCCGGCCGATATACAGCGTCCTATTCTGCCTCATAAAGCTACCAACACCACTCATGTCATCTCTGTAATCGCTATGTTTGTCCCGACCGAAACAGTCCACGTTGGGATTGAACAGGTCATGCAGGCCTGGTAGGCGGTGCAGATAGTCGCACTCATGGCCTTTGGGGCACAGGCCACGTGCAAAGAAGAGACAAAAGTATGAACCTCGAACTTTATCGGCGCGAGTGTAGCCGCTGTCGCGGGCTATGTTGCAGCGCGAGGGGGCAGGCTGTTGTGAGAGGTATTTGTCCTCTCGATCGCCACCAGACCATTTGTTGTACCAGATGTTAAAGATTGTACCTGTTTGTGGTGGGGGCTCGGATTTTACTGTGGCTGGGTCGACTTGCGGCCGGGCTGGTCTCCTTTTCCGGCGAATTATCTTTTTTGGCTTCTTTTCGGCGTCTGCTGGGTCTGTGGTGGTAGTTGCGAGAGAGGTATCAGTAGGATTGGCGACAGCAAGTTCTGTGGAGGGTGCTGAAGCTTCTCCGTCTTGTGTCATTGTGTCTGGTCCGGATGCAGTAGTAGCTGCCGTAGGCCGTTGTATAGAAGTTATTTCGGCCATGGCTGAGAAGGAGTTTCGATTGAAAGGTGATTTGTTGTGCTGAATGGAGTACTCCGTAGGTTAGTTGATGAAGCGCTCACTAAGGGTAGGCGATAATTAAGTTGGAATGGATGAAAAAATCGGCTTATGTAATCACGAGTCAAGCTGTTTGGATTCAAGGTTCCTTAATTACTGAGTAAATCTTCACATCAATGGGAAACGATATATTTTATTCTTTAATGATACATTATCCTAATTTACGTTTCCAAGAGTCACTTTTCAGCCCAATAAGGGTGCCCATCCGCCAAAATGGTGAATATCACGGAGAAAATTAAGGAGTGAGTGAGGGAGCACTAATATATTAAGACCCCAAACCCTGGACTTCATGGCAGTTTGTCTAACATGACGGTGTTTGTATTGTATAGGATCGAGGAGGAAATGCGCAGGACGCAGAGTGAGTGCCTTTCCCCCTCTTAATGAGACACCGCGGCTGACTATATTTTTTGAACAGAGAATAAGGCAACAGGTTCGTGCACCAGTTCGATCTACTGAGTTGCAAAGGTAGCCGCGTATTAAAATTACGATTTTGTTTTCAGAGTATCATCTGGGTCTGCTTAAAGGGTATGTTCTGCGTGTGGAATGCTGTATATTTCCAGGTACTACGGAGCTATTCTATTCCACATGAAACACCTCACTCAATGCACCCATGGCCCCACGACCGGATTTGCGACTGTATGGAATAGCACATAGGCCTCTTACCCTAAACATTGGAATGCTCCTTTGCCTGCAATTCAATGCACAGGAGCAAGCCCAAAACTAAATTGCCACGACTTTAAGGATATATATGTATAACTAACTCCATCCCTCAGTAAACTCGCGCGATTGAGAGCACAGCTACTTGAACCTACCGGAGGAGCAGGATCCGGTGGTGGTTCAGGGTTCGATGTGAGCAAAAGTGGCGATGCGCGAATCGCCCTGGTGGGTTTCCCATCCGTTGGCAAGTCGACATTTTTATCAAAGATTACCAAAACGAAAAGTGAGGTAGCCGCATACTCTTTCACAACCCTCACGGCGATCCCTGGAGTTTTGGAGTATGGCGGTGCCGAAATCCAGATCCTTGATCTTCCCGGTATTATTGAGGGTGCTGCTGAGGGTAAGGGGAGAGGGAGGCAGGTTATTTCTGCCGCTAAGGTATGCATATTGTGTCTTGGTGTTTTTCTTCTACGTTTTCTTGCGTTTTTCTTGAGTATGTAGGTTTTCCGCTCGACCACGTCTAACAAATTCCAATTCTTAGACTAGTGATCTTATCATGATGGTTCTTGATGCTACAAAACGTGCCGAGCAGCGGGCGCTGCTTGAAGCTGAACTGGAGTCAGTTGGGATCCGGCTCAATCGGGAACCGCCGTGAGTATTTTCATTTCTAACACAGTGGCCCTTTATATTTTATTTCTTGAACAACTATGATAACAGGCGTTCATGCTTTGACAGGAATATATACCTGAAGGCGAAAAAGGCAGGTGGGATGAAAATCACATTTCAGACGCCGCCCAAAAATCTGGATGAGAAAATGGTCTACAACATTTTACGAGACTACAAGATTTTGAATTGTGAAGTTCTGGTCCGAGATGAAAATGGTACGGTTTCTCAGATTATGGAATTGACTTTTGACTTGCTGCTCCCCTCTATTCGAAAGGCACAGGAAACTAATGACTAAACCCTCATATAGCTACAGTTGACGACTTCATCGATGTAATTATGAAAGACCATAGGAAATACATTAAATGGTAACTATTCATTCGGTTGCTTTTCCTCATTTTACAAACCGTCCACTGCCATTTTCTATACGCTAAAATGTTTTGTTTTTCGGGTTTCAGCCTCTACGTCTACAACAAAATCGACAGTGTTAGCCTGGATTTCCTCGACAAACTTGCGCGGGAGCCCAACACGTGTGTCATGAGCTGCGAGCTAGACCTGGGCATTGAAGATGTGGTTGAGCGGTGCTGGAAGGAGTTGCAGCTCATGCGGGTGTACACCAAACGGTAAAGTTCTCTCCCTCCTCCTCCTCCTCCTCCTCCTCCTCCTCCTTCTTCTTCTTTTTTTTCAAGCCAACCTTCCACCTTGTATGTGGCCCTTAAAAAGAGATCTGATGCTTATCATAAACACACATACTGTAGCAAGGGAGTGGACCCTGATTTTTCGGAGGCGTTGATTGTGCGCAACAACTCTACGATCGAGGATGTGTGCGATCAGATTCATAGAACGCTGAAGGACAATTTCAAGTATGCCTTGGTTTGGGGGGCGAGTGCACGGCATGTTCCGCAGCGAGTGGGCCTGGGACATGTAATTGCAGATGAAGACGTTGTGTCGATAGCTACGAAGTAACGTGAAAAAGTTGTTGTTGTTGAAAGTACTACTACTCCGTACTGGAAGTACTAATTAGAGAGACCCAATACCAAAATACACTAGTTAGCTGGTTCCTTGAAGTGGACAGCTATGCATAGCAACTTGTATAGTACTAGTAGGTACCGGGTAATTCATTCTATGAAGCAGACATCAAAAGCGATCAGTGGTCCAACAATGCTGAGATAACTGGGGCTTTGAAAGTGGCCTAATCGGGCCAATTAGGGCTTCGGATTAGGGCTGAACCACCCCACATGAGCATTATCTTATGCCGTTTGTATGGAGTACTGTACAGTACATACATAGGCACATACATGCATCCAAGACAGCTAGGAAAACGGAAATATCGATTGGAAATATCCTGATATTTATTTTAATACAAATTGGCTTGAAAGAATAAAGACTCAAAGAGGAAATTTAGCTAACTACTAACAAGGTTTGTTCTTTTAGCCCAGTATTGAGGGAAGCTTCTCGAAGCTTCCACTAAATGAATCAAGTTTAACCATGATGCAACCACGCCTCCAAGACCTGTCCTTGGAACTTTCGGGAGAGGTGGACAAGAGAGCAAGGAAACGTCACTTTATCCCCACTCCCCCAAAAGAACTTCCAACCTCGAGTCAATTCTCACCACCACATCATCCACGACGAACATAACTACTAACTACCCTCACCACTACAAGAATACAAATAATTAGGAAGCCATTCCACTCTTTTTACACATGGTCTACACATGACCATCAGTTTGTGTCTGTTTGATACATTCACACCTCCCATCTACTTCTTCGCCTCTCTCTTAATTAGCCTTCCCAACTCCCTATTATAGATTCGATATCACAGGGGTGGAAGGGTAAGATTGAAACAGCACCCCCTCTATTTTCGCTTTGTCCTAACTTCTCAGGTTCTTGGGATATCGACCGGGAACAGCCCTGTTCTATATTTCGCGCGCAGAACACGCATACCTGCATACAGTTTCCAGGAGAAGGCAGCCGGCTCACAACAATATATACTACACAGCCCTCGACCAGTCTTCTTTTTTAGCTACCCTCCCTCTCATCGAGAGCCGAATCGTTCTTTTTCAGCATCAATATATCCTTTTCTCGCCTCCTCTTCCGTAACATAGACGACAGCTCTTCCCAGTTTACAACATGGTTGCTGAAACGAAGCTATACGACGCACTGAGCATCTCACCAACTGCCTCTCAGGATGAGATTAAAAAGGCTTATAAGTATGTTCTTTCTCTCTCCCCCTTTTTTTTGGCCCCTATTTATATACTATGTTGTTTTTCATTGGGATTCTGCAGCTGTATTTAATTGTGTTTGCTCGTCTTATGATTGCCCTGTGATATGTTCTACGAGCGCGGTTTCTGCTGACACTCAAAGCATAATAATAGGAAAGCAGCACTAAAATATCACCCAGATAAAAATAAGAATAACGCAGATGCTGGAGAAAAGTTTAAAGGTAAAGTTCTTTTCACTTAAAAACCGGAAACCAAACCTTCGACCCATTGATTTATTGATGGAGAAATAATGACAAGAAAAACGCTGAGACGTTCACGTCATATAGAGGTATCCCAAGCGTACGAAGTTCTATCCGACCCAGAAAAACGAAAAGTTTACGACCAATATGGCCTTGAATTCCTCCTGCGCGGGGGTACCGCAGAACCTCCTCCCGGCGCCGGTGGTGGTGGACCAGGGGGCGTGCCTTTTGGAATGCCCGGTGGTTTCTCAACCTTTGGGGGCATGCCTGGAGGCGGCGGTACGCGGACATTCCATTTCTCCACAGGAGGCGGGGGTGGTGGATTCCACTTCAGCAACCCGGAGGATATCTTCTCGAATTTTGCCCGCTCTGGCGGAGCGGGAATGGAAGACGACGACTTGTTTTCGATCTTGGGTGGTTTAGGTGGCGCGAGAGGAGGAGCTGGACCGAGGCATAAAGGTGGTGTGAATGGGGCGCAACGGAGGGCACCGACTCCGGAGGTAACGACGGTGGAACGACCGTTGCCGCTTACGTTGGAGGAATTGTTTACGGGGGTGCACAAACGGATGAAGATTAAGAGGAAGACTTTTGATGAAAGGACGGGGAAGAGGAGTGTAGAGGATAATATTTTGGCGTTTGACGTCAAGCCTGGGTTGAAGGCAGGGAGTAAGATCAAATATGCCGGGGTGGGGGATCAGGAGGAAGGGGGTACTCAGGACCTTCATTTCATTATTACTGAGGTAAGTCTTTTGGCATTCTTACTCTCCCCCTTTTTGCGAACTCAAAATGGATGCCATCACGGTGTACACAAAGTTTTTAATTAACAACATATCCCACTCAACAGAAACCCCACCCAACCTTCAAACGCGAGGGAGACGATCTCATCACAACCGTCGAAATACCTCTCAAAGAAGCTCTAACGGGATGGAACCGCACTGTCACCACCATTGACGGCAAACAGCTTCGAGTATCCGGGGCGGGGCCGACTCAACCAGGCTTTGAGGAGAAATTCCCATCTCTGGGCATGCCAAAGTCGAAATTTCCCGGCCAACGGGGGGACCTGATTGTGAAGGTCCAGGTTAAGTTCCCACCAACGTTGACGCCTGCGCAGAAGTCAAAGCTAAAGGAAATCCTATAATTTTGCCTCGAGATCTTTTTACACCTTCCCTCTTGCCTTTATCTTGGGCTTGAGATTCAGACACTTTTTTCTTTTCTTTTTTTTTTTGGGAGGTAACGAACCCGACTCTTTTTAAACCACAGGAAGGCATGGATGGAAGCATTTGGCGTTTTTCTATTTGCTGTTAATATTATTGACCGGACGGAGTTTCAGATATGGAGGGGGATATTTTCACATGCAATCAGTCTTCTATCCTCTGGTTATCTGCTCCCCTCTGCCTCTTTCCGCTTTTGCTCTCAATTTTTGTTCTTCCTCTCCTACGTACTTCATAACTCAGCTTTGTTTCGTTCCAATGTTACTATTCTTACTACTAATAGTAGCGCTATTAACACTAGTACTATTTTCTTGTTTCTTTTTATTTGTGTTCGTTTGTGTTGGAACTGTGAAAATAACCAAGCGCTTTTTGTAACTAAATCGTAGCATAATTTCAAGATTTTTGGCTCCTGATAAATATATTAGCGTCATAGTACGCTCTGGCGGTGATTGTTGGAGCCATCGTCAAGTTTGTCTTCAAGTACTAAAAGTAGCGGGCGCCAGCGCCATTCCTGATTGGGACAGCTGCCCCAACTTCATACGTAACAACAGCTCTTCACATTATCCTAGTACCAACTTGCAAAACCGTGTACGCGATCATTGATCATGCAAACATGAAAACAAGAATTACCTTCATTCATGCCGCTGAGGGGGAATTTAACCCGGAGCAAATTACCGTGAAGAATGACTCGCTGTCTATCCGATCCTTAAACGCAGCTCGCCAGGAGAGAGTCACCTTCGCCTTCAATGAGCTTCCCCAGGAAGTAAGTTTGAAAATGAAGCCGCATTTAATTTTTGTTTCTTTTTCTTTTATTTTAAATAAAAGAAGGGAAGATAGTACTTTACTCATAATTAACTGACCCGTTTTCTGCTATAGATTTCGCAAGTCCTGAACCACTGTCGTGAACTGCGTATCCGCTGGTCGTCGCAATATATCTACGATGCGGTCCCACCCCTCGCGAGCAGAGTGTCGCCCGGCCTGCACGTTTTATACACGCCAGCTAACCAGGGTCGTCCTGCGTACGTATGAGACTCTACGGCTATTCATGAACCCGAACCTCTTAAGGTGTTTGGTGGTGGTTGGCATGCACGCTCACGCATCGAATTTCAAACCCATCAGGACCCTACTATGCCCATTGCTACGCAAGGTATTCGACGATAATTTGAAATGCTATCTTCCGGAGGTAAAACATATCCCCGTCCCCGAAAGTCCTCGAGCTATATGAAAGCTGTTCCTGATCAATTTGCGAATTTTTAGACATCTTTTATATCTCCGCCAATCCTAGCTCGAAAATATATCGCAAACCCCCCTCTCCAATTCCATCAACTTCTCCCTTCCCTTGATGAGCTCGTCACATACATTGAGCAGAAGATCTGCCGGCATCAAGGAGATAAATATAGAGACATCTGTCAGTCACACGTAACCTCGCTTCGTTCCGCAGATTCTTTGGATATCGACTATGACAGCGCCTCGCCCGCCTTGACAGTGACCAGCTACTGGTCCAAACCTCCACCGAAAACTGGATGGTCAGAAACAATACACAAATACGAGAAAGCCACAGGTAAAATAGAAGTTGGGATTCTAGCGATAGAACACGCAACACAACCAGAAGAACTCTCTGTCGGCGGGTTCCTGGCTGTTGTAGGCGAGGATGACAATTTAAGTACACCTCCCCTTCCACCTCTTCAAAACCCCCTCTTTTCCCTTTTATTTACTAACATATCCCGGCACCAAGAACCAACCCTCTTCTCCTTCCCATCCCGCCACCACCCCCTCGCCCATTCCTCAAAATACACCATATCCTTCCCACATCCAACCGGCCTCCACCCAACCCTCCAACTCTCCATCCCGCGCTCCTCCCTCACAGCCGCACCCCTTCGTGTGCCTCCAGACACCAAATGCGCCTTGTACACGTACCTGACGCTCCCGTCCTCGCTCTTCGCCGATAAATACCAACTATCTACCACAGACCCTCTCTTCCTCCAATCGCACAACCTCGTCTCCCTCCGCGCCATCGCGGGAGAAACAGACCTCGAAGCTCCAGACTGGGTAACGCATCGTTGGGGGTCGAGCTTACTTCTTGAGCTCGCTACGCCTTCGCCACCGTCACATGAGGGGAGAAGCGCAAACGCACACGATCACAATGGCAAAAACAAAAACAACAATGAAGACGACGACGACGGGGACAAAGACTGGCAAATAACCATCCCGTTACACCTACGCTACCTTTCGCCGGCCCCTAGCGGCTACAGGAACATCAGCGTCCCCTGGCCCACCGTCTTCTGGGCATGTGCAGCCGAAGATGACGAAGAAGTGGCGGGGGACAAGAATATGGGTGTTAATCCGTTCGATAGGGTGGGGTTCGGATGGGATGGGCTGTTTGCCCCCGGGACGCTGTTTTATCATTTTCACCCTGATGTATCTGTGTCCACGGAGAATGTTGGGCGGGACGTGGATGGGGCTATGATGGTTGAGTCCATTCAAGTGCCAGTTTTGAGAATCGGTCCTACTACTGCTGGTGATGGTGCTGGTGGTGGTGCTGGTGGTGGCACTGGTCCTTTTGAGGACGTGTATAGCATTGAAATGGTGACTTTGATCGTCGTTACTTTCGGATTTTTGTGGGTGTTTACGAGATTAGGTTCGATTGTACAGAAAGGCGGGATTGGGAGCGGGGATGGGAGACGAGTTTTAGAAGCAAGGAAGAAGAGGGAGTGAGCTGCTGAGATTCTGAAGAATTATTGAAGTGCTTGGGTTGTCTGAAAGGATGATGTAGCTACTCATTTATAATTATATATATACATATACACTTATTTTTATCCCCTTTCCCTTTTTATTTGGGAGCGAACGACATCGCCATCCATAATACGTCCTAAATTCAAAAGCCACAGCGATTTAAAAACCGACAAAATAATAAACACATTATATCATTTAATACCTATACATACGTACATAACATTCCCGATCATTTCTACCCCTGGCGGGGTGGTTTGACGGGTAGAATATGGTGATTATTAGTTATGTAGGTAACCTGACACAAGTTGTACCAAACCGCAACACCCAATTTCATGGCTCAACTCCATTGCATGGCATCGGTCCATTCATCCATCCACCAATCCACCCATCGCCATATACAAATTAACAGTTGGCTTGAAGAGCAGAAGCAATAATAAGAACGAATGAAAGCCACAAACACACCCCCAAAAGAAAGCACACCGATTTTCGCCCCTTTTGGTGCTAACAAAAGTTTTTAAAAAGCATCATGAAACAACACGCATTTGACAAAAACAATAAAAAACCCCCAAACAATGGCAGAACCAAGCAAAGGTTGAAGCCAACACCATACACTCAACATCGAGAAACGAATTAAAGCCAGGAAGAAACCTCTGCAAAAGCCTTGAAAAATATCCACACAAAGAAACAAAAATAAATAAACAAACAAAAAATAAAAAGAAATAGACATACAAAGCCAGCAAATACAAAGATATTAACAAACACTACTTACTCCGACAGGGGCATGAGGTGGATGATTATTTTCCTTCCCACATGTATCCATGCCTAATGCATAATAATATGAGCGTGCAGGAATTGAAACAACGAACAGAGAAAACCAAACACCAGTGTGATAAAACAGGTAGATAACAACCAAACATTCACAAAACTACGCAAAAGATGAAAGGATTAAATTCAGAAGAAAAGAAGAAAAAAGCTGATACATAAAACGTCATTTCATCAGCATGAGATAACTGGGGCAGATATAACCAGGGGCGGAAGTGATAGAGGATGTTTGGTTCGGATTAAAATCAAGAAAGCCCAAAACGTCCTAAGGGACGGAGGCCGGGAGCGAGGAGTTCTTGGGCGAATGGAGGAACTGGCTTGCATATTGGCTTGGACTGCTCTGGTGATGTGCCATTTAAAGTTACTCAGAGTTAAAGGCTTCCCTTCGGAAATGTCGACAGCCTTCCTTTTTCCCATTGCGTGCGTATCAGTTGTCGAACCAAAACCTCCAGTAAATTCCGTCGATTTGTCACCCAGCTACCAAGAAATAGCTTCAAAAGAGGAAAATTAACAATCAAACACGTATCACGGGCGGGAATACAACGAAGAACATGGCTGTACAACGCTGAAAGAACTGGAACGCTGAAACCAGAAGCCAGAAGCAGCAAAGGGGAAGGAGGGGGTAAGGAGGGAAATCGGACATAAAGTGGGTCATAATCCAGAAACACACATGAGGAACCCGCTTAAGACTTAAAACCAAACACAAAATAAATTTACCTAGAAACGAAACCAAAACCATGAGGATGAGTGGGGATGATCGAAAAGAAAACGGAGGAAAATATGCCGGTGGTCTGACAAGGAAGGTTTTCGGGTAATCATGTTGACTGGATATCGCAAATCTGGGGTGAAAGGATATGATTGCTTGTCGATATGATTGGGTCCATCTGGCATCAAACGTTCGGTCTGTATGTATGCCATTTAAAACACAGGTTCCGTTTGTCAGTCTCTTCTTAATTTCATTTTCCAAAGATTTTTTTTTCGATCAATCCAAAATCGAAACACAATCAAAAACATAATTAAAAAGTACAATAAATTTTCACACGTCCCGGGGCGTTAGTATGTACTTCGAAACGCCAAAACGTCGTCGAACGAGTATCGTAAGTTAAATAATAAACAATAAGTCGGGATTTTATACAACAATAACCTGACCTTCCGCATCAGCGGGGTCAGATGCCATCATGTCTCCGTATTTGCTAACAGTAAGAAGTGCAGAGTCATCTCCTAAATCGATGGCGCTATCGTCATGGGCTAACGCGTGATTAGTAGGAGACGTACTAGCATTCGTAGCAGCACTACTCTTGTTTCCGGAGGTCAGGGATATCGAAACGCTGCCAACGCCATTTTGGAGGTTTTGAGCTGGAGAATCCTGGGCTATCGGGCTAATGTTCGGGAATTGGGACGATTCCTGCGGCCTAGAGCTGCCCGATGAATTTGTATCAGAATTAGCTGAAGCTGACGGTACCGGATGTGGCCCAGCTATCCCCTGTGTGAGATCTTGGGTGAATGAGGATTCCTCTAATGATTTTGCGGTGCAGCCCATAAATCCTCCTTTTTCGGCCTGCCATAACATCATTTCCAAGAAGAATACTTTGGTCATCCACCATGCACTGAAACTCTGGGCACCACCAAGGGTTAGTCGATGGAGCAACCTAGTCCATATTGCGTCGGTCCTGTCGATTATGCACTGCGCTTTGTGGTGGGGAAAGATAACAGGAAGGTCCAAGATAAACGCAATCCACCGGTCAGGGAATGGTGCATATCCTGAGGAATCTGCAGAAGAATAGGAAAATTTTTGATAGCTAAGATCTTCATCGTAGAGTTGCACATCGCGAGATTTGTCATCGTCAGGCGCAATGAGTGATTTTATCTGGTCTTTCAGGATATTCAGGGCTCCCCCAATGGAGCAGTTTGGAACTTTTGCCTTGGTAACAATGTCCATTGGGTCTATATAAGAAACGAAGTCTTCCCACATTTTGGTTCTATTTTCAGCATGACAAAGCCAGGCAGAAGCAGCGATTGCTGACTGATTGACATCTAGCATCCGCTTCAGGAGATGGCAAAATATCCGCGCAGGGCTAAGTCTAGCTTGGGACACATGGTCGGGGTGAGATTTCAAGGTGTCCTTGATATGGGCAACTAGACCTCTAGATATAGACCCAAAAGCATTTAGCACAGGATCTGGAACGACCTGGGTGGTTAGAGGGGCCACAAAAGCAATCATCTTTTGATACATTAGCCAATCGCATTCCTTTATCCAAGGTGCAACATCCGGATGAGTTAAGAGTTTATGAACAGGAACTGTAAGGGTGCCTTGGAAGGAGGCGAAATGGCGGAAGAGGTTTTTCTCTTTGCAGTAGCGAAAGCTGTCGATGACTGATATGCAATGTGAGCGGTATAGAGCTGCAAGCGCATCAGCACTTTCACCGTCAGTGTGCGCTGGCAGGTAACGATGAATGTTGGGAAGCTGAAGGGAGTCGTTATCGACTGGTAGGGATTCGTTTGGGCGGCTAAATTGCAGGAGTCGATCCATCACCTGTTGCGTCTCGATAAGGGGCGCGTCCACCGTTGACATCATATTTGAATCTGGTGGCTGTGAATGGTCGCACGAATACTCTGCAGTTGAAAGCTGCCGAACGTCAGGTGATGGGGAGGCAATGGTTTTTGATGAAGGTACATTTGTATTGCTGTTCAGGGTTTGCGCGTTACTAGAAGGATATGTTAGACTATAGTTTTAAAAAAAAGGAAACAAAAATGAAGTGTCATTCATTCTCACCTTTGTTGGGACTTGCTGGACATTCTTCGATGAGAAGGAGTAGATTCAACATTTTTGTCTGAAATTTCTGCCAGGGGCTTCGGATCGGGTTCTCGAATGGACAAGTCGACGTAGTGGTATTTGGATTCACCGCGGACGCCAAGTCGTCGGGTTTGGACATTTGGAAAAATAATGCGCACAAGTTTGCCAAAGGATGCAGGGTTTAGAACTGAGACCCTTTCAGTGCCACACTTTTCTGCATAGCAACAATAAACGCGGTCCCGTCGAACTGAACCAGAGTTTTTCTGGCAGTTTTCTCTCAGCCTAGCGTAAAAGTTAGCATAGAAATTGAAAAGACTAGTTTATTTCATGCTTTACCATATCATAGCAAACACCTGCTTAACCTTCTCCGATTTGCCTCCTGCGCCGTCATGCTTTTGTACTTCAGCAGCCATTTGGTGCAGAGAATACCCATCATATTGACGCAGCAAGCGACGTAGCTCATTATCATTGGCTATCGTTGTGGTTGTACCCCTTCGTTTCCGAGGCCCAGCTTCGGAACCTTCGTTTTCGACCATCATGTGGTCTGGGATCTGGTTTTCTACCCCCTCATACATTGGAGTGTAGTGACCGGAATGAACATCGCCTGGGATACTGTTAGGGGGTACCTCTGTTGGAAGTCCATGTATTGGCATACTGTGGGTATGAAGGTCGTGGCCTTGAAAGTTCATGTCAGCTCCGCGTCCGGCGACATTTGGGTTATCTTGCAGCGCAGGGTCTATAACAATACCGGAATGCGAATTGGCCAGCTGGTCACCAAAGCGGATGATCATTTCCTCGGGGTTGGAATGGTACGTATGCTGATTTGGGCCGGTCTCTGGCTGGATATAAGGCTGGTATCCCTCCGTGACATGTTGATCTGGGTTATATTGAGTTGTAGTGGAATGGATGCTCGCGGTCGAACCTCGCGATCTCGACGGCCGACTCATCCGGGAAGCAGCAGTGTTGGAGCGTGATCGTACGGGTTCTATCGTCCTCTGCCGGGTTCGTGATCGCTGTTGTGAATTCTGCGGTAGGGTATTAGAGCCTTGTGAAGTATGTCGCGCTAGATGGAATTGGAAATATTTATTTAGCAATTTAACCCCACAGGGACAAAGTCCTGACCAACTTGAAATAACAGATACATACCAATATCAGGAGTCATGGTTGAATGATCCATATTCGAGCAGGCTATCGACTGGCAAAAAGCTGCCAGGTTATGGGGGAGACTCAATTCGTAGCGATTGTTTTGATTGACAATATTCTGGGATAAATATGGCGAGGCTGGGTAGGAGGAGAGAGTTGGATTAGGGGGCGCAGAAAGACGTTAATCGTGGTGGCATCAACTTCAAGCAAACAGAAAGGGGAATTTATAGACAAATCGAACCGAATCAAGCTACTAAAGAATTCGATATTGTCGTCGTTATCATTGTCGTCGTCGCCGCCGTCGTCGTCGTTGTTGTTGAAAACCTCTGCTGATGGCGGGGATTATTTGCTGTGGATGGTGTGTGTAAACAAGATGTTGATGGGGAAACGATTGACTGTTATTCCTGCTTTGGGACAGTGCCAAGAAACACCGCAAACACAAGACAGTTCCCCAGCCACAAATATTAGATAATAATCCAAATTGTCACGTGGCTAACATTTTAGCTGAGTCAGCATTACGCCCACCCCCGATTTGATACAGATTTGATACCAAGTTTGGTACAGGGTTTGATACGGCGTACATTACGTCGTGGCTACCTTTCACCTTAAACTTGGAAGAAGCCTGCAACCTCCACAAACCTCCAACCTCATCTCCTCTACTTCGGTTTCTTCTTCGTCTCATCTACTACTACTACTTCAAACCATTGTTTGTGAAGTGAGTTCATATCACGACTGTCAACAAACACACTCTGTTACTTCGTCTGCAAATTGATCTAACACTGCGGTCCAGATTTCTTTCCCATACATTGCTCTTCTGGCCACCTAGTAGGCTTTTTAGCTGCTCAATTCCGACGCACACCGCATCGACCATGTCTTTCCAAGATCGTGCCCAACACCAGATCGCTCAGATCGACAAGGAGGTACGCCCTACATTTATTAAGTTCCCACGTTCTACAACAGTACAACATTAAATGGAGATATCTCCATGTAATTCCCGCTTGGTGTTTCTGCCACAATTCCTTATAATGATGTACTGGATTGAGCCCACAAATGGCGGCCTCTTTTCCGATGTATTCGCTTCCGATTGCCTATTAATTTATTTATCAACCAGCTATCCAAATACCCCGTTTTGAACAACTTCGAAAGGCAGACCTCTGTCCCCAAAGTCTATGCCTTCCTCGGCCTCGTCGGCATTTACTTTTTCCTGGTTTTCTTCAATATTGGCGGAGCTTTCCTCGTCAACTTCGCAGGCTTCCTCATTCCCGGATACTATTCCCTCCAGGCTTTGTTTACGGTCACAAAGGCAGATGACACTCAGGTATGGTTGTATCATTCGTTGTTACTATCCGATGGAGCGATCCCTAATGTTATTTTTCCCCCTTTGATGATCATAATTGCTGATATGTAATTCAAATATAGTGGTTGACGGTTAGTACTAGATCGCTCCTGGGGTCGTCAAACCACCCAACCCCGTTTAATCCCTCACGCCCACATGATGCAAGACTAATCACATGCATATAGTACTGGGTTGTCTATGCCTGCTTGACTGTCGTCGAGAGTGCTATCAGCGCTGCTTACTGGTTCCGTATGTCCTATAGATTCACCCCCCATCTTTTTGTACTTTTACTTTTACTGACAAGCTGAGCGTAGCGTTCTACTATCTTTTCAAATTTGTTCTTATTCTGTGGATGGCTCTTCCCCAGACCAGGTAAGCACAGAATTTTTCCTACAATAGATTCATATCCGAAGCATCACGCCCTAGATACGTCCACTCAATTTTAAACGCCAATCCAACCATCCTAACACCCACTGATACACAATCTTTAGCGGCGCGCAACTCGTCTTCCACTCCTTCCTCCAACCAGTCTTCTCTCGATACTTCGTCGGCGGTGGATCTACTGCTTCCAACCTCCGTTCCCAGGCAGACCAGGCCACCAAGGGCCACTCGCACTCGTCCTAGATCATGTTGAACGGTGTAGCGGAACGACTAGCCCGGAATGGAAAGGCAATTGAGAAAAAAGAATTTATGGACCTCATTCGGCCGGGGCCCTTGCATTGAACCACCCGCATGCCCGGCCCCTTGACCAAATTTTATTGCTCCCTTTCAATTCTCATAGTTTCATGAGACATGATAAATGTATTGTCAACAAAATTGTACCGGTGGAAGGTTTATTTTGCACAGTGCGGTTTTCTATATATAAGCTCCCCCCCCTCCATCAGCAACTGAGAACTGCAAATTTGGTTTTGATTTTCGTTTTTGTTCGTTTTAGATGATTTTGAAGAGTGTCATGGACATCACGGAATATGGTGTGGGTGGTGCGTGAGATGGGGATTGCCATGGTGGATCCGGAAAGCTCGGGGAAAACCTTTCTTTTTTTTCCTTTTTTTTTTTTTTTTTTTTTTTTTCTTGATTTTGTTTACCGTCTTCTGGCTCCTATTCCTTTTTAGGCATTATATTTTTATTTTCCCCATCCTTTCGGCTGTTTGTTGTGGTCCTGTGTC
>LGRN01000232.1:0-42352 GCA_001883825.1 Emergomyces pasteurianus Ep9510 | reverse complement strand
AAAAAAAAAAAAAAAAAAAAAAAAAAAAAAAAAAAAAAGGAATCTGTCCGTGGCGGATAGTGTGGTGGATAGAAAAGTTTGGACGGCTAAACCACCAACCACCATCGCCGCCGCACCCGTCCGCCAAAACAAAAAAATTCCCAGAAAAGCTGTTACAGAAAATATCCTTTTATTTCCGAATAGCCTTCACCTCCAACAAATCAGATCGACGAGCTCTTTTTTTTTCCGTTCCCCAATAAGCATTGTTGTACTGTACGGCGTACCCCTTTCAACACCGCTGGATTGAACCTTGGAATGACTCGACCCGTTTCTCAAACTGTTTGTTGTTGTTTGGTTGGCCAGCAGGAAATTTCCCCGATTTGTTAAAAAAAATTCCGGAAAGAAAAAATCAATCAATCAATGAATCAAAGAAAGAAAGAAAGAAAGAAAGGAGAGGCGAAAAAAATAAACCTGCCCAGAAAGCAAAATCAAGTCGAAGTGGTGTATGGAGTACGGAGTAGATATCCCGGAGTTGCTATTAAATACTACTGCTTACTCGGTTGACAAGTCATTAATTATAACCGTAAACTTGAAATAAAAGAATTATACGTATAGTAGTGAAAGGCTGCGTTAGGGAAACCAGTCCCCCGCTTCCCTTTCAGCAACAAACAAGAGTGGGCAGGCGCGGTTTGCCGATTATTTAAGGGTGCGGTTCGGTCGGCTCGGGGTCCAGTAACTTGCTGGAAATTGGGGTTGTAACAGTACAGTCCTCCGTACATACCTACATGCCATACGAACGGCTGGCTGGCGGATTTTCAAGGATATGAGGTATGTAAATACTGTACAGTACATATTGCGTACATACAGTACTTAGGAAGCTACATCGGGTCCATTTTTTAACAGCTAAGTTTTATTTCCCTTTAGGGGTATGTATGTACAGTAGGTATGTTCATACAGCGTGAATGTAGATGATCGTCTGTGTATAATCGTCTCAGGCGTATCTTACTTGTTTCATGAGGGAGTTTTATGTACCGAAGCGGTTTTAGCATATGATATGATTAAGGGATATATTATATAGGTATATATATATATGCGTGTGTATATCAAATGGGAAAACCAGCAGCAACCTGTGGAAAAACAATGAAGGAACAAATGGCTAAATATACGCTTAGAAAAAAAATTTAATAAATTAAAACAGCCGCAGTGAACTACAAGTTGACGCGCAAACCCCCCCAACCCCCACCAAGCCAAAAGGCAGAAAAACTATATAGAATCAGCTTTGACCCAAGGAAATAAACAAATCCGTGCTCCACTGCTATCTCAAAAACAGGAAGAAAGAGAGAACGAAGGACTGCTTCGAACTTGATGTGCACGTAGGCTCGAGGTGCATCGTCCTTCTACAGAATAAGATAGGGAAAATGAATGATTAAAGATATTATCAAAGAAAATATGCAAGGTTAAATAAGTAAATATATAAATAAAAAGATAGGAGAAAATAAACGCATAAATGTGAGAAAGGCAATTTCAAAGGCATCAACAAAATTGAAAGCAGAAAAGAAAAGGGGGTGGGTATCGATGTCGGTATAAAAAATACCACCGCAAAAGGAAACACATGATCAAACGAAAAAAAAGAGAAAAAATCGAAAACGGTGAACAAATGCGAACAACAAAGATAAAAGAGGATCGTGAAATAGGTAAAAGAGCGGGTGGCAAGAGAGGAAGGGTGAAGGTTAAACATAGCAAAAGCGAATGGGATATGTGAGAAATCGCGCGTCTGCTCCTCCCAGTATTAAATAGAGATACGAAAATAGAAGTAGGGGTAAAAGATACAGATAGGCAAAAGAATAATTAACGACGAATTAAAAAAAGATAAAAAAGAAAAAAATGCGCGCGGTAAAGACAAGGTATGCATGTGCTTGAAGTAAAACAAAATATGACAGAACGATGAAAATGTGATGAATATGTCGAATCGAAATGCAAGAGATGTTAAGAAAGAAATATGGGTCAGAAGCTGTCAGGTCCGGTCCGTTCGTAAAATATTAAAAAATAACGCCCCCTCCCATAAGCAGACTGCCACCTCTTGGACCAACGCCAGCCATGCAACCGACCGAGATCGTGAAAGCACCAAAGAGGAGAGGAAAACCAATGCTACTGAGATCTTAATTCATCTCCATAGAATATTCATCTTCCTCTTTGAAACTCAAACCAGCGTGGCCAGAGCTATTCCAGTATTGTGGCTGGGCTCCACCACTGTTGGTTCCACTCCCCCCGCTGTGGAAGGCAGGGCTAAGGCTCTGCGGACTCAAAGTATCGGACTGTAAGCTTTCTCCGGCAATGTTGGTATGCTTGGGAACACGGAGGCCACTGCCTGGTGCTCGACTATAGGAGAACGTATTTGGGTCATTCTTCTCCATGGCATCAATAAGTTCAGTTCGCATTCGTTTCTCCTCTTCGGTTTGCTCGAATGGCCAGGTTCCCCCAAGGGAGGTAATCAGCTCCGCCAGCTCATCTTCCTGTTGGAGTTTGACATGCATAGCCCACATCAGATCCCTCGTCCAGCCAACGGCACCATTTAAAATATCGCCTTTATTGGGGCCTTTCTCCTTTTCTTCAATAGGAAGGCCCATAGTGATGTTTCCAGCCGTGGCTCGGCGTCCGTTCCCTCCAGCAAGCAGCGAAGTGGCAGCATTTGTGGGGCTCAACCCGGATCCACCGGCTGAAGTAGCGAGAGCTGAGTTATTAACAAGTTGCTTTCGAATCTTGTCATCCTCCAGGCGATGTTGGGGGACGAGGTGGGATAGGTCCTGAATTCGTTCATTGATGTTATCGCGTCTTCGGCGTTCCACCATATTGTGCGACGCACGTCGACGACGTCTCTTGGCTTCCTGTGATTCCAAACTCTGGGAGCTAGTGGAGTGATGGTGTCCATGGACGGAATCGACCTTGGTGGGTAGCGAAGCGTGTTTTCCAGATTTCAATATTTCAGAAATTCCTGTACGATGAGATGGGTGTCCTGGGGATGAAATTGGAGAATCGATCAATGACTGTGCGCTGCCGGGGGTGCCATCCCATTGATTTGACAGCGTTTTCTGGTGGCGACTTTGTAAACTCACAGCACGCATCGGTTGTGAAGGGAAACTTCCCGAGTCGGGAGTTCCGATATTAAGTCCTGCAATAGCAGGCGTTTTTGGGGTCATCGGGCTCCGGGCATCAGTCGGATCAACACCCTGGAACCCGGTTCGCCCATTGGAATTGCCGTAGTGTTGGTCAAAATGAGTATTTATATTCACATGGGGCGATGTCGCCTGTTGTCCTTGGTTTACACGGAACTGGTCGTAGTTGAAGTTGTTGCGGATAAACGGGCTTTGAATTGGACCTCCATCAGGGGTATTGGAGTAGACATGCGTCATTTGTCCTTGATGGCTCATGGAGATCCCGGTAGGTTGGCGTTGATTCTGGACAAAGTTTAGGCTGTTATCTCGCCCAACACCACCTTGTCCATTGAGGTCCAGATCAAGCAGTTCCGCAGTATCAATGCTGGAGTTCCCAAGATTGAAACTCGATGATAAGTTTTGCTGGGATCCGAAAGGATAGGACATGAAAGCTCCATTTTGCATCGTGAGCTCCGAAGGGTCAATGCCGTCGTTGGCCGCGGAGTTTCCAAAAGTAGATCCGAAAGAGGGACTGGGCATCCCATATGCTGAGCCCGACATCATAAATTGATGTGGGTTACTACCCTGATCGTCGGGTTCGTTTTTGATAAAAGCTGTTTCAGCCATGCCTATTGCAGACGTATAGGCGGAAATGCGTCGCAAAACCTTAACGCCGTGGGTTGGTCCTTGGAACCGGCCAACGGGGGAAAAGGAAAGAACGAACTAACAAAGAGGGACTGAAGTACGTTATCGCTCCAGGTGGTGGACAGCGACTATATATACCGTGCGGGTGCTACAAACACCGATGCTCAGTCAGTATCCATGATAAGTATCGAAATGTAGGATCATATGGTACGGGCAGAGGGTCGGATGTCCATAGATAGAATTTGTATTCTATGTTTCCTCTGGCCCAGCAGTTTTTAACCTTAATGAGAGTCGAGTTACACACCTTTTCGTTAACACCCCCAGCGTATCCGGGATATATGGCGTCACAGTACACAAAAAGAGAGATAAAGGATAATACGCAAAAGGGTTGGCGGGATAAACGGTTGGGTGCAGGAGAAAACTCGAGCTGGACGGGCGAGGCTGTCGACGTGGATAGAATGGATAACCGGAAGCGCTCCGGAAAAGAGAGGCTTGAAACGGAGTGTGACGTTGGGCAATTGCTGGAACTGCAAAGAGTGAATGGAAGACTATATACTAATATCAGTGTCAGGTATATCTGTATGGTTGGTTGGTAGTTGTCATGTCTGATCAAGGATGTAAGACATGGGTGGAAGAGTCATAGCCTAAAAAATGACAAGTAGAAACTGCGTGGAGATGGGCAGAAAGAGAGGCGGTCAGAAAGGGTAGTGCGAAAGGGATACAAAATAGAATGGAATGAACAAGAAAAGCGTGGTGTATATGGCAGTAGAGAGGAGAGTATGGCAAGCAGTGATAGGTGAAAACGGTGTTTGATGATGGTTATATACGATTGGTGCTGTGGGAAGAAGACGAAGATGACCAAGGTCAAGAGGCAGGCAATGGATGGCGTCTGATGCGATTGATATGATGGCACAGAGAGAGAGAGAGAGCGGGTGGAAGGTTGCAGAAAAATAAAAATTACAGGAAAAAACCTCCCGAACCCCTAAAATACGACAAATACCGCATGGCAAACTGGCCTGGCGAGAGCAGAAAGCTTGGACACAGGGGTACGGTACGGTACCATACACTCATCGTCCCGCTTGGTACGGGTAATTTTAGCTTGTTCTCCCCGCCCATTCACAGTCCATGCTTAGGTATTTATAGAATTCGGATATCAGAAAGTAAAAAAAGAAAAATTCAGAGAGAGATAAGACGGCGAAGTTCAAAGAGGAGGTGAGCTGTTTCATTACAACCCTGCCCCTCTCATCAATCATATCTCGTCAATTGTCAATCGTCAATCGTCAATCGTCAATGGGCAGTTAGCCAGCCATCCCGCCGCTCCTCTAATTCGTCTCTCCAACTCGACCAAGGAGGTTTTGTTTCCCTGGGCGTTCAGAGGGAATGTCAAAAGGGGGGGATGCTTTGGCGGAAAGATGCCCAAACCAAACACCAATTCAGGCTTTCTTTGCCTCTATGCCGTATCGCCAAGATCCTGATTCCAACCAGCTTGGTTGGGCTGCTGCATGTGGCTTGCCGCTAAACAAACAAAAGAAGC
Organism: Emergomyces pasteurianus Ep9510; assembly: GCA_001883825.1. Classification (NCBI taxonomy): domain Eukaryota; kingdom Fungi; phylum Ascomycota; class Eurotiomycetes; order Onygenales; family Ajellomycetaceae; genus Emergomyces; species Emergomyces pasteurianus. Next base: position 37,042 of record LGRN01000232.1, on the reverse strand, counting down.
GAGGGGACGAGGCCTGGTCTGTTAACCAGCCCTGGCGCGGAGGCACCAAGCCTGGGGAAACAGATCTCGCGCGGGGCAAAGAATGGCTGCATTTGCGGGGATCCGGTCTGTCGGGATGAATAAAGACCAACAACAGGAATAATGGAAGATAATAGTCCAGAAAAGAAATAAATCGACAAACAACATGAGAGACATGAACGGTGTCGGCATAGGACATTGGTGACAATATTGGACAATCTGAAAAATTACAGAAATACAAAATATATACAGTACGCATAATATACCTCCCCTTCAACAGATAAAAATGGTGTTTACTCACTGACTCGAATTAATTCAGATCGCTAGCTGTTGATGCAGGGAGCTATGTAACAAAACCGTGAGGTTTGCGTTACTTTCTTCAGCGTGCACCGTAAGACAAACAATGCAGCTAGCTGGTTTGCCCCGTGCGATGCGATGCGATGCGATGCGATGCTCAAAAGCTAGAGATGAAAGGAGCTCAAAATACTCCAGTTGCCTGTGTCTATTTGATGCCACGCAAGAGAGCGCGTAGAAAGAACGACGCGGATCGCGCACCCAGTCAATCGCCGATATATGTTATAGCTGACTGGAAGTTGGTTTGAGGTTTCTAGGACTATAACAGCTGGCTGAACGTATTACGTATGGTTTTGGGAACCATGTAAACTGCTAGCTGGGCGAACAACGATAACGATAACGATAACGATAACAATAACGATGATAGATAAATATTGATAGAGCAGGGGTCAGGATAAGCATAGGAGATGTAGAAGGATCCAAGTGGTAGTATATAGGTATTCGCCAAATAGTAGAAGAAATCGGAGCTGTTTCTTCACATCAAGCGAAGCGAACGGGACAGAGATCGAATAGGATGCATGACAAACAACGGCGAGATTTGGCAGAACAAGATGAAAGCAAATGAAAAGCTGCAGCAAGGGAGGAGGAGGGGAACACATTTATGACCATCGAGGCGTCGTCCTGCAGCTCTCATTTGATAACTCTATGACGGCGCTGGTCATGCAGGGCGTCGATCATTCAATATCCACGAGGTTTGCTTCCTGGAACTAGCTTGTTTTTATTTCTTAACATATATATATAAATACATCCTCATTGCCATATATTGTATTGGTTTGGCGGGCTAATTTCGGCACGTAAAAGAATATCAATACACACACTGATTTATGATTCCTGACGCGTGCGCGCACAGCACACCCTCTCACTGTTGAGTACCCTTGATTTTGTGGCAGAATGGCCTGGGTATAATAGCCCAACGAGCGAGAAAACCAGGTTTTATTATGCCTACTTACCGCGCCCTGGTATTGGAATGAGATTGTGGCTGCGCCCAACGAAGGAGGAGGAGGCAGATAATACTTTTAACTAACAGGATGGTGGGCAGACGGAATAGGGATGGAAAACAAGAAACAAGCCCCATGGACAAGACAGGCAGACAGGCAGACAGCCAAAATAATAAAATAAAAATAAAAATAAAAACCAAAAAGGCACCAACACCGCCATTGTCGTCAGCTGTCGCGTCCTCGCCTAGGCAATGTGACTATTTCCATATCTCTTGATATAAATGGGGAGGGGAGGGGAGGGGGAGATGGAGGGAAACCAGAGGCGCAAGTATTTCAGGAGTCTCTTTCCCCCCTTCATCCCACTGCCTTGGGTGGGAACGAAAAATAAAAACGCGATTCTACAAAATAAATAACATTTGGCTTGTGAAAATGATGGTGGAGGGGAGACATGGACGGGTGTCAACAAAAAAAAAAAAAGAAAAAAAAAAAAAGAAAAAAAATTATCAAAAAAAAGGATAGAAAAAGTAAAAACAGTACAGGATACATCGGCGACATATGCGACTCTGCGTTTGATTTGTTCTCCTAAGTTTTACTCTGTACTGTACGTACGGATAGGGAGATATCTCAAGAATGTTTCACTATTCCAGGGCTTCTCAAAGTATAGCGAATATATAACTATATGGATCCTCCTAATGCCAGTCTATATTTGATGTTTTTGCACGTTCTGTCCCATTGCAGCTTTAAAGTGATCGGCGACATGGAGCTGCATAGCTAGATCAAAAAGCAAGATTTTGGAGATGAAAGTCGCGCGTTCAGTTAACTGAGCTGATAACCTACTGGGATGGCTCGCATTCTAGAAAATACCTGCAGGCAAGGTGCGCCCAGTGGTTTATTTCCTCGGGAGGGTGTGGGAGTTACCTAGACCTAACAAGTTTACTGTACGGAGTGCGGAGCACCCTCTACACTCCTTAAGGTTTCCAGGGCTTTAGCGGTTTGAGGCAGTGGTAGCTGTCACCTGGCCCCGCAAGAGCTCTCGCTCCCAGGAGCGGTACATCCGGAACAAGATGATGAAGGGCATCTCGTATCCGGATACATTGATGGTTTGGAGAGTCACAAAATTTAACGAGATCCCTCCCCCAAAATTCGTGAGCTCGGCGATCTTGGAACGTTGAGCCACAGAGCACGTATCTGAGAATCCTTTTAAGCTAAATAGAGCTGCCTACGGAGTACATATGAAGAAAATGCATTATGATGGTGCTTCTATTCCAAGAATTTTATTTTGGAAAGGCCTTGGTTTACCCCGGGATATTCCTACGGCTCTGTTCGGGAGGCAACACGGAGTTCCCGTCCGGCAACTTAAACGGCGGTTGATGGATGTGGGGGAGAGTAATTTTGGGAACATTCCAATACGCATTCATGTTTTCTAGGCTAATAGTAGACCTACATTCCATGAATTCAGATATTTGATATTCATGGCTGCTGGCCCATAAAGTGTCACTTCTTACCTTGTAGCGCTGGCCTGTCTCCCTTTCCCCTACTTTATGCAAAAATTGCCTGCCATCGCTACCTGGATAAATAACGCTTTGGTTCTGAGCACTAACTCGATGAGATGATCCTTGTTTTCAAGTCGCAATGGCCCTATCTTGGCACATATCAAGGAAGACCTACCCAATCAAAGGGACGGGCGGGATACTCTCTTTCCTTATCATGGCTTGGAGCTAAATCAAGATTCGTAAGTCGCGTAATCCTTGCATATAATTTGTATGGGCGCGAGACGTATGCTTCTCTTTCCTTGTCTGAGTTTTCCTGTCAGGAACTGATACTGTACAACGCGGGCGTTTATCAAGGATCGATGTCCTGGTATGTCAGCTTCGGATGTGGTGGGACAAATGTCTGGGACAATGTGGCAAGGTTCTTCCGTTTGCCTTTTGGCGGGCTTATTCATTGGCTCAAGAAAACCCCTCTGTCTCACTTGACAATGGAGATTTGATTTGTCCCAATAGAGCCATAACAACGAGCTAGGCCGCTCTCTATAGTCATATACGGAGTATACAACCCCAAGATTATGAGACTCCGGTACATCAGAAGTTTCTTGCGGAAGCACGGCATATTTTCGCTTCCACATTCCAGTTTCTAGCCAGGGAAACTGTCATGGATGTATACACCGAAAGTCAGCAAATTGCAACCTTCACGAAGCGAACCTTGCGTGTTGAAGCGGAGAATGGATGATTGGGAAAAGCAGGAAAGCCTCGTCTGAATGGGTACCAAGGGCTTGACAGAAGGTGTAGGAACCAAGAGACCTTCGATCACCAAGGACGAATCAGAAGCTTGCGCAACCTTTCTGCGCTCCCAGGAGAAATTGTAGGTTCTGCTCGGGATGATGTCGAGGGGCACTAAAAACCCATGCGAACTATAACCGTCTCTTGGTAAACGAGGGGCGGCTCGCCGTTGGTTAACCAGTTGCGCACCGAGGGATGGAGTACAGCAATTAGTGGAAAGCATCCCCAGCTTGTTCTCTCCGTTAGGACCTAACTCCGTACTTATGGATGGGGTGGACTAAATTAGAAGGTTTTTAGCGCGCTTCCAGGGAGGTGTGGCTGGAAAAAGTGTGAGGCAGAGGGTGACTAAGCCACTATTAGCAGCCTCACCTGCGCTCATCGTTGGGGAGCCGCATCTGACGCCAACCTCCGTCAAAGCGTATCGTCACTGTGATTCTCCCTGCAGTAGGCCCTCAAGCGGCTCGATCAAACTCCATTCTTCAGATATCAATCTAGCAAGGTCTCTGTGTCAATCCGGTAGGGATCCTTTCGATTTTTTCTTCATAGCTTCCAACTAAGGGGAAGCTCCCTGCGCCCCAACTCCCCAGGTTTGTGCATCCCATCCAAGTTTATCGCCTCGACCAAAAGCAAATCCGGCCTTAAAATGATCATCTGACACAAATCTTCAGTTGGTGCTGACCCGAGTTAATTTATGGTGGTTTAGGTACTACGGAGTATTTACTCCCTTGAACTAGGCGCTTGAGATAATATCACTGCCACTTTCCTGTCTTTTGTCACAAACCCCGTCTTAAGATACCACATTTGATCATCATCACCACCACCACCACCACGACGCCAGCTCCCTGTGTCATCAGTCCCTTCTCTATTGCACCTTATTAATTATTTTCCAGGGACACCAGCAGACGCGGGTAAGTGTGCCCACACAATTACATCATACCCCGTGGTTTAGATGAAAATGACATGGTGTACCTCTGGGATTTCGGCAAAATCCCCTTCCCCCCCTTTAAGTATTTTGTACTGCACTTACAATAGCTCGTCCAATGAATATATAATAACCATCTGACCAACAGTTGCCCCTCCCCCCCACACTTCCCTTTTAGCTGCATATCATCTGCGAGAGATATTCACGTACATGTTTTGACCCTGTGGGGAGTAGTACCTTTCTTTTACGGCCTGGATTTGGATGCAGATCTCTCGGGAGGCAGCGAGCCGATATCTACCCGTTTTATTGAATGACGTCGGACATTTCGTTTTGAACGAGGTCGGAAAATAGGAAACTTAAGCAAGAAAACGAACACCAAACTTAGATAAACATTATCAGCGGGTATCACGGAAGATGGCGTCCGCCTCGTTTCGTGACTCAATGAATTCCATGGGATGGGCACGGAGGGAACCGGATACTGCATCTACAAATCGAACAACCTCAAATTCAGTATTCTCGGGGCTTCAATCACTGAACCCTTTTGCGGATCGGGGTTATGTTCAGCTTCCTGCACAAGACGATTCAGCTGCACCATTACCGGCACCAACAAGACGAGAGGAAGACGAAACTTGGTTTGCATGTGAGTCCCATGACACACTTTTCTAATGCAGATGTATTCTATTTCATGTCATCTCTATTGGCATGGTACAAGTGACACACCTCAGTTCCTGCGTCCGCACAGATTCACATGCATGTCTACCGTGGAGTTACTTTCGCAGCATCAAATCGAAGATAATGCATTGTTCTCAGTTTCCTATTCGCGGTGTCCTAAACTCGCTAACGTCTTTACCTTTTCCTCTGCAGTGACTCGATGGGACCGAATGTTGATATTCGCTGGGTGTAATATTGGTGCCCTTATGTGTTTTAGTATTTGCATAGGGCTCATTTTATTCCCTTTGATGTTCAGGGCACGAAAGTTTGCTGTCTTGTAAGTTTACACTTGTCTTTGATAAACAGGTCCTTTTCTAGGGCTCCCTTGAAATTTTTTCGGCTGTGACGTATGCAGCCGGGTTTTACCCACCCACACAAAATAGCTACATTCACGAGAAGGGCTGCATTGCCTCGACTCTCAAATAGCCGTTATGCGATTATCAACATCGGCTTGATGTGACCAGGCCCTCTTTTCGTGTCATCCTTGACATACTACTATGTCATCTACTCTTCCTATCCTCCAAAGTGCTCCATTTTCCTTGCAAACAGAGCTTATAGCCCGTCCGGTTGCGCTTCTGGACGTCTCATATTAATATAAATCCATAACTAATACTTCTTTCTAAGGTGGTCTGTGGGATCCATGCTTTTTCTTACCTCCTGGGCTGTTCTTATGGGCCCAACAGCATATGTCAAGCATTTAGCATCGGGGCCTCGCCTCCCGTTCACCGGGGCATACTTTACATCAATTGGTTTGACTCTCTACTTTGCCGTCGGAGTAAGTTACTTTTCAGTCCGCATATCCCGGATTTTCATACATGTTTCCCCATTGGGAAAGTCTTCAACAAGCCTTCAGCGCCTTATCCATTTCTCATCTTTAATAGAAAGTCATGCTCTTGATAATCCTTGCCCTGCTGCATCTGTCCTCTTGCTTTATGTTATGACGGGACCAACTATTACATTCTCAACTCTTCTTGGTCCCCATTTTGGCTCGCAAGTCCTCCAAAACACACCAAAGGATTGCCAACCAAAATTGATATACTTTCGATTCTCTGTTCCCTGCCTCCTCCACTTTCCAACTTCTCTCTACACCTCCCCTCTCCCTTCTCCCTTCTCCGTTCGTTTCCACTTCCCCTCTTTGCCTAATGCTGCACTCTTGTACAACTCTTAAAAGGACTAGGATGGGGCGTTTCCGCTTCATCCATCTCTGTCGCCAACGTCCATATCCATAAGCATGTCGTCTGACTGAAACAAATCTTGGTTTCTAATCTCTTTTCTCGCATAGCTCCACTCCACGATTCTCACATTGATATCCTCCATATTCCAACTCGTCGCGCTGATTTGGTATCTGGTGAGTTATTTTCCTATGGGAAGCACAGGTCTGAGGCTCGCAGCACGCGTTGGCGGAGGGAGGGTTGCGGCTTGGATGAATGATTGAGGGAAGAAAGAGAAGGCAACATAACGAATGCAAATGTAATACCACCTTTGAATTTTTTTTTGCTCCTGCTCCGGTTTTCCTTTTTCCTTTTTAAACTTACCTGCCCTGGCAATGGCTACCTTTTATCTGGCTCGCCCTTGTGATGCTATAATTCATTTTAATACTTCTCTATACCACATTTATTGTGTTTTGGGCATCTTTACGTCTATTTACTATGTTCACTTTTTCTTGTTGCCGTCGTAAAGGAATGAAGTTGCTATGTTGAAGCAGTTTTGAATAGCGCATTATAGTTCTGCGTGTTTTAACGGATCTTAGCATATTAGCGATCAGTTAGATCAATGCCTACTTGCAGCAGTACCAATATAAAAACGAGACGATCTCGATCATCAGCACTTGGTATACTAGTCTGTCGTTGAGAGGGTGGCTAATGGTGGTATATATTGATTTCCGTATATAATGAGTGAATTCATATGTTCTGATGCCCGACCTCTTCATGTCATTCGTTGTTTAATGGCGTCTATTAAGTCAGGGTCCGCTCTTCCATGACTTTCTCGAATACTAAGATTCTGTCCTTGCTCCCACGTTTTTCTTTTTTATATATCTTGTAATAAAATACCCAAAATAGATAACGAGTAAATGTAAAATAATTGTCATAGAAGCGTCAAACCGTTCCGTTCATCCTCTTCGTCCGCCTCAGTTCCGCCTAACAAGCAAATAGAGTCCGAATCGCATAGAATAACTGTACCGTCACATCTCGCTCAACGGGATAGGTATAGGAGAAAGATAAGTATATATGATACGGAATAGAAGATCCCTATTCTATGGCCTCAACTCCTCTCCAACACTCCCTTCCAATACAGTGACAGAAGGCACTTCAATCTCCCAAATTCCGGTCTCAGCCCCAGCCCCAACCTCCAACCAACGCTTCAGCAGATCATTGCTCTCCTTCGGCTTCACGGAGTCTGAAGCGGTGCCGACCGTGACATGTGGTATGGCATTCGCGCATGGCCACGAGTTTCCTTCTGGGGAAAAAATGCGCGCGACAAATGCCATAATTCTATCGTCCCAGACTAGGCGCTCGAGCCGGACACGGGTGGTGCCTAGCTCTGGTTTTTTGATCAATTCGCCTTTTCCGTGATCAAGTTGTTTTTGGATGGCTGCTTTGTAGAGATCTGTGTAATATTTCCAGATGTCTTGGTGGGTTTGACGAGAGTTATGGTGGATTAGGGTGACATGGAAGGAAGACTGAATACGACGGGAATTTTGGAGGTGGTTGTATAGCTTTCTTCTCTCTGGTGGAGTGGTGGAAGGTGAGAAGAGGGAGCAGAGGAGCGTGTTTATCTCGTTTGAGTTAAGGGAAATCCTAAAGTAATCGACACTTGGTGCTTTTGAGAACTTGTTATTGGAGAAGCTGAGGTCGTGCTTTGTGTCAACCGTGTAGTTTTTCATGGCTTCATCGACGGCGTTGTCGAGGTCGGATGAAGTTGGCATTTTGCCGTCCATTAGTTTTGGGAATGATGAATGTAGAGCTGAGATGACCTTCTCTAGATTGTCACGGGAAGAGGCGGTCACATCCAGGTCGATCACTTCGTCAAAACCGTCGTCAGGGTCATATTCTGTGTTCACGGCTTCGAATCGGCTCAAAAAGCCTTCCATAATTGCAATTACTGAATCCCGGCCCTTGCTCTTCGCTTGGATTGTTTGGTGGTTATCCCCTCGTTCCAGAACTCTTCCCTGCGTGACTTTTCTAATATCATCGAGCATATATTGTTTAGGCTCATGGACGTAATGGAGCGCAACAAATTTAGCATTAGGGACAACTCGTTGAACATCTTCAAGGATCTGTTTTCTCTCCCGCCTTTGGTGATTGTTGCGATCTGCGATGACGACGCCGTGCAATGCGAGGGAATTGTTTACCTCCTGTGCAAACCTTTTTGGGCGGTTCTTCTGCCCCTGAATATTATCATTCTGAATATGGCCCCAGCCAAATAACTTGACGAGTGCGAGGGCTAAAGTGGTTTTACCACACCCAATTGAAGCGACTGGCACCAAGACAATATCTTGCGTCACGTTAGCAAGAGGCGAAGTCCCTTCTCCCAGCGCTGATTCCATCGCAATGATCTCTGAGCCGTTCAGCCCTCTCTCCTTCAAGAAGCCATCTCTCATTGCAATGATGCCGTGGTTTTGGTTGTAGAGTTTTGCAAGTGTTGGATTTTGGACTAGCTGTCTCTTTGCATACTGTAGATATTGCTCAGTAATGGCCACATGTTTTTTGATTTTCGGCTGTTTTCTTGCAATCATTGCCTTGGTTGCTTCGCGCCACTGTCTGTACATCAGGTATGGTTCTTCAAACTTGTACTTGAAGAACCAGTCTCTATACGGACCGACCCCACCTTCACTTATTTGACACCGGATAACAAAGCCTTCGGTGTCTCTACCATCCCACGATCCAGTCTCAGCGCATTTCTCCAGGAATGTCTTCACTTCAGAAATGGAATCCTTCATGAGGAACTGTGCCTTTTTAAACCCCCATTCATCAGCAAATTTATGGACATCAGGGCCAGGTAGGGTAGCGAATTCGGGGACATTGTAGTTCAACCCATGAAGGTAGATTCCGGCCGCTTCTTCATCGTAGGCGAGAACGTGTTCCTCAAAACGGTCGTCACAAAGTTCCCCCACAGCAGTTAAATTTGCGCTCCTCAGGGCCTTGGCTAAATCCTCCATCGTCCTACCGACAGAGGTTACGTGCCGCTTTGCCCAGTTTTCACCAGCAACGGCGTGGCTGAGAGTGACATCAGCTCTGGCGCCTGTCGAGTGTTTACTGCATACCAGCAAAGTGCCATCCTCCAGGCCAGACAGAAATATGATGCAGCCATTTTCTTTAACGCTTAGCTCATAGGGCCCGCGGGTATTATGCTCAATGTTTCTCCACCGTGTCAGGTTAACTTCTTCCACGTTGAAGAATTTGTCGTATCCTCGAACGGCGATTTCATACTGGTTGTTTCTATTCTTGGTCGTGAATAGGCCTCGCGCATAGGTTGGCAGGTCATCCCGCTTGTAATCCCAATCCTGGAACCTCCACGAGTCCACGCTGATGTGTGAGCCCGGAACTGGAAAGGTGCTCTTCTTGCAGGAAAACGTCTTCTTCCCCGGTTGTTTCTTCTTACCGCTCGCAGCTTCTAAGCTGTGAACAAGCTGAGTAACCTCTTGAACATCTTGTTGAACCATGGTTATGAGTCACGAAATGGAAATTTCGACGGGTATATTCACAACCTCTCAGGGAGCCAGGAGGGGTTATTTATATGGGGCTGGAGGGGCAATTTTGGTACAACTTCAAACGCATGGAACATTACCAGAATTTATGATGCTATATTAAGCCTCAGGTCATAAATTGGTTCTCCTCCAGTTGCTTTGGTTTTGTTCACTCTGGGTGATGCAACTAACCAGAACTACGTGAGTTCCCTACGTTTTGAAGCTCCAGCAGCGCCCGCCGCTAACTTAATCCGGATTGCTATTATTACTAACTAAACTTTAACCATTTACTTTTTCTTTCTTTTTATATTTTTTTTTATTAAAACAAAAACCAGACGCAGCCCCCTTTTTCGCTACAATAAACTAACTTAATTCACTCAAGGACAGTTACATTTGTATTCATATTTCACAAGGAGTCATCCCCGACTTATTATGTCCTCGCCCCAGCCCAATATCTACACTCTTGCAGCAGACAATTCACCTGCCCTCCTCCCGCTCCTTCGATCAAACCCCGCCCTAGCATCGTCTCAGGATGACTCTGGATATTCCCTTCTGCACGCTGCTGCTTCGTACGGCCATGTCGACCTACTCCGCACCCTCGTCCAAGAATTCCAGGTAAACGTTAACCTGGTCGACGAGGACGGAGAAACATGTCTCTTCGTCACAGAATCCGTGGAAGTGGCCCGTTGTTTGACTGAGGAGCTTGGCGTGGATAGGGATCACAAGAACCACATCGGTCTGAAGGCTGAGGAGTCCATTGCTAATGAAGGGGATTTTCCGTCATTGATCGAATACCTACAAGGTAGCCAAGCTGCAAACAGCCCTGGCGACCTGCTGAACGCAGCTACAGGGCTTCCGCCAAATGTGACAGTCAATGTTGGAAGCATCCCCGACCCAGCTACAAATGGAGATGAGGCTGTTGACCCGGAATTCAGGAGGAGGATTGAGGAGCTTGCTGCAAGGGAAAACTTCCATACTGAAGAAGGACAGCGGGAACTTCGTCAATTAGTTACGGACGCACTGAGGGGGGTGAATGCCGCAACGCAGGAGAGAGACGTTAGAAGACGCACCGATTAAACGGCCAGGATGTCCACGATACACGAATGCATACAGTATAGATCATAAATGCTACAGCAATAAACCGAGACCGTGTACAATACTAGTAATTATCCTACGAATCAAATAATAAGTTAATATCACATTCTAGGCTTGGGATTTGGAATTTTTGACTTTCTTTCTGCTTGTCTTTTCCCCTGACGTTTCTCCCGCTTGATCAGGTGACATCATCAAGACGGGTCCCACCCCAAAACATCATCCTCTCCCACCAAAAATCAAGCCTCCTCACCATCAATTCCCCCATTCCACAGCAGACATCAATATGTCTCTACCGCCTGTGCCGTATTCTACACTCTCATCCTCGTACCCAGGGAATGCACCAAGCTTCGGTTCTCGCCTCGACGCCGAAACCCCTCCACCTCCGCCTCCACCCCCGAAACCAAGGAGCCATGAAGCTAGTCGCAGAGGCACACCCCATACTGGCTCCCCGCTACCTTTTCCTCCCCAATTACCCGGCTCTGCAGCGGGGGAACCTTCCACTGCACAGGGACAACCGGGCCTTCATACCGATCCAGCAATAGCGCGCCCGCCCGATTCGTTACCAGACGATGCATTTTCACCCAACACCATTCCACAACCTCCCAGTATAGAGGATGGCTGGCTACCAGATATCCTCAAAGATAAATCGTGCGTTTATATACATCATCCCCCCCCCCCAATATATATATATCCACTCCCCGCCACCTCACAATCTTTTACTAACCACGAATAAACACAGAACCACGGACCTCCACTCCATCCTTGAAAACCCCACCCTCCTCCATGCCCTCGCGACCACCCACCCCTCTTACGCAGCCACCCAAGCCCACATCACCACTCTCTTAACCGCCAATAAACAACTAGCCACCCACCTCCTCTCCCTCGAAGCTCACCTCAACAACCTCCGCGCCTCTTCTGAATCTCTCCTCCTCCACCAACAATCTCTCGAAGTCTCCTGGCGGAAGAAACAGAGCGAGATGGATGCTGCCTTGGAGCCCTGGTCACCCAAAGCCTTGTACCAGCGGCTCGTGGCGGGTATTTCGGAGCAAGAAGCGGTGTGTCGAGCGGTTGAAGAGAGCTTTTTGGAAAGTGAGCATGGCAGCGAAGCGAAGGCGAGTGAAAGGGAGGTTGTGGAGTGGGTGAAGAAGGTGAGGGGGGAAGGGGCGAGGTTGGAGAGTAGACGAGAGATGAGGGCTCGGTGGGATGAGGGGAGGGTTGGGGGTTGGAGATGAAACGGTATTGTTAGTCCCTTGGGTGTTGGGTGTTGGGTGTTGATTATGAATCTGATCATTGTTGATGAGGTTTATTGATTGATTTATATTTTATTCACTTATTTTGCGTGGAGCATGGGTGTTTTCTGGGAGACCAAATGGCGTACGATATCCCAACCAAGTCGCTATTTATATACTGCCCAGTTTGCCAGCGGATACAGGAGGAATCGAGCTTGTTTACTTAGCATACCCGGAAATCAGAAGAGCCATGTACAGTATACACAATGCATTAAATAGAATGGAGGAATTGTGGAATATCTGTTCCACACGTCTCAATTGGAAATTTACGGAGAGGTCGTACTTGCTGGAAGCCTAACCACGGAATGCCTCTAAGCTCTGAAATCAATCGCACTCATTAAATTTGCTTACTTTTTAGTGTTATAACCTGCACTATGGGAAGGTTATGGTTATGTAGCGAGCCAGGCATTTATTCTACTCTATTCTACCTAGCTAGAAGATAGAGATTAATATTGGCAATATAACAGATAACTAGTGAAACTTTTTTGGTTGGGGGGCAAGTAGATTTTTATTTTCTGTTTTTGTCCCCTTTCTGTCTTTTTCTCTTTCTTTCCCTTCTTCTCTTCTTTTTTTTTTTTCCGCCGAAATATTGCTGAAAATATCACCTATAAGATCCATTTGAACGCAGTTGCAGCATCCATCCCAACTCACAAACCTACCAATAACATGTCACTACTCCCAAGTTTACAAGTAGGGATTGTAGACCACATCTAAATACGATTCTCATACATTATTCTCCCCCTTTTGAACCACTGTACTGTGAATTTGCGGCCTAGACGAAGACGACGCCGCCCGCTCACTTACATTCTCCAGGTCGTGCCAGACATACCCATTAACACCAACCCCGGCAAAGAACGCTCGCTCGGGACTTCTCGCGCCCCAAGCCCAGCCCGCAGCACTAGAAGTTAGTGGCGGGTGATACCAACGGAACCCCAACCAGCCGAATAAAATGCCGAGCAGGGAGCCGAAAATGATGTCGAAGGGGTGATGGCGGTTGTTGACCCAGCGGGTTGCGGTTATATATCCTGCACCGGCGATGGGCGCGCAGGCGAGGATGAGGAGGTAGATTGGCGCGGCTGCGGATTCCTTTCTGATTTGGACGATGTTGTTTGGCTCAGAGGTGGATTCGTTGTAGTGGGAGGAGCTGGTGTTTGGCGCGTCAAGGGGGCTCGAGGATTTGTCAGTTGTGTGGTTGTTGTTGTTGTTGTTATCATTGTTGTTGCGGTTGTTGTCTGCTGCTAAGAACACGGTTTGTCGGATGTCTTGGGTATATGGTCTTGGGGCGAGGTAGGGGATAGAGATGGAGAATTTTGCACAGAGCCAGAGACTTAGGTAGGTTAGACCTGCGAACGAGGCTGTGAGGTGCGAGGTAATATTTAGTATTTGTCTTTCAACTTTTTTCATCCCCCCCGGACGCCGGGAATATGGAGGATTGAAGTGGACTTACCAGAAGCATGTCCACTAGGAAAGCTCACAAAGCCCTCTCTGGTGAGTTTTGGCGAGGTGTTCTTGCATATGGTATAAGTTACCAGAAGCGGAGCGCCCTGCAGCTTTTTACCAAGGCCTCCAACTACATGAGGGGCAATATTCGATAAATCTGGTTTACAACGACTAAGCAGATCCGGCCGAGGCTTCCCAAATATGACCTTGAGCGCCTCCGTACACGCATTCACCCCTATGTATGAGATACCTAAACCCATCCATCCAACATTCCACTCCCATGCCTTGCGTTGCCATATCAGAGCCTTGGGCGCCTGTTTGCCCGCTGTGCAGCCTGGGATGAAAAAAATGCTCACTAGAAAAATGACAACTGCAGGCACGACTAGGGTAGCTATAAGGGAAATTTTTGTTGAGATGGTTGAATGGACATGTGGGTATGATATGCTTGGGTCACTGAGCGAGAATGCGTGTCTATTCGGTTCTATGTGTGCCATAACGGCACCCACAGCTGTGGTAGCCCTTTTGTTATATGCAGAAGGGTTAGCGATTGCGACAATGTATTAGGATTTCAGGGAACCCGATATTTATCTCCCCGGAGGATTTAACGCACAGTATTAATATCCAGTCGACCACATATGACAATATCAGCCGTTTAGAGAAGCGCCATTCACGGCAGACCGGCATATCCCGCGGGAGGTTTGGGAAGAAAGCCATTGAGTTTGGACTATAAGGTTGCACAACATATGATGGCTAACAAATTTGAAGGGATGGAACCCGGAGCTGAGAAGGGCAGTTATTGAAAACAGATGTTGGATGTTGGGATATTAGCAATGGATGCGCCGCCATCCTCCTGTGCACATACTGATATACAGAACATTCACGCTGGACGAAAATAGAGCAGTTGAGCGCCGCTATCCCATCCATGGATAATAAATAGAAAGCTCCAATCATTGCTGAGAGACCCATCTGATGTGAGCGTATAAGAGCAAGTTATTGCCATAAATGCATCCATGGATACATGTTGATTCATAGAATCTGGTATATTCATACGCCAAGATATATGGACAAAGTATCCCCGCATAGAAGCAGTTATAAGCTGCCCATGAAGATAAAGGCATTCTGCATAGAACTAGATGTGGAAGGGGAAAAAGTGACTGCCGCCCGAGTCCTGTAAACTAACGACCACGATAAGTATGCTCTGAGATGTATTTTTGTATCGATTTGATGAGTTTGATAGTGAGATAAAGACACCCCGAATACTACCTAGTAGGTATTGGATATGTGGGGATCTAACTTTTAACAATACCTGGACAACCATGCAAAGGAGTTTAGGCTGTTGGAACTCGCCGAGATGGGCGGTCCGTGATTGTGGCCGTGAATCGGCCAACCACGCATAACATGTAAGAGATTATTCTGATGGCTAACTGAGGAACTAATGGATGGATACCAGGTATCCACCTGTGGGGTGGAGGTCACGTGACATGGGACATGCGGAGAAGGGCACGCACCTAGCCCACGCAGCCACAAAAAAGCACAGCCCAAATCTTTCAAATCTGCAATAATAATGTTCTAGCGTACTGGTTCTCATCATCTGGCACCCGTAGGTTCTATCATTCTGGTTCTCACCTGCCAGGCTCCGGGCTCTTAAGCACTGGGCTAAAAAGACCATAAAACGACCGACTCCATGCCAGCCGCGCCCGGCACCCATTGATATAGTGCTTGACCCCCAACCCCGGGGCCTACCGTTACATCTCATCATCTATAGTAGTTATCATTCAGGTTCTCGCCCCTGGCACCCGTAGAGTCTATCATTCTGGTTCTTAAAAAACTGCATAACCTTGTGTTCTCCACAGCAGAGTTCTCATATGGTTGAACCAGCAGTTAGACTCATCATGATCTTGCATTTCTTCTTGTTCTCGTCATTGTTCTTGCTATTTTCCACATTCTTGATGTTTTCCATCACGTATCCAGTGGCAGTATTGACATTCTTGTCATTCAACAGCAGGCAGAGCAGTATATCCTTGCAAAGACCAAGAATATCATCTTTGATTGACAGAGTATTACCATCTTTCACAGCATGATCTATGTGATCTTTAATGAATGAAGACCAGCTCTTGGTATGCCCATTGAGAACTTTTTTGTTGAAAAATATAAAGTTGAAGAGATGTATTCAACACAGATAGCAAGAAGATATGCTATGAAGAAGCGGTTGAATCCTCCATATGGGCAGTTGCAGTCATCCATGGATAGTATTAAACTCTTTAAATAGTAGACAGTCTCTGCGAATCTCCACCTGTTCTGAAAAGAATGAGATCTCGGGGCGGTCTAATTTTTCGCCGAGGAATCGCCAGGCATATATCCGCCTCGCTGCCATAGGATAGGGCATGTGAAGAACACCTAACATATCCGCCCCCAACCACGCATTTTGGCTTATTAGGGAAGTCATATATATTATTATATTTTACATAGGTAGCCAGTTAGACAGAGAATCAATCGAATATATGATTAATTGGATGGCAATATAACGGATAATTCCGTTAGCCAGTGGTAATGTAGTAAAAGGATGTCTGATTTTCTACTATCTAATACAGTGATACTAGGTAATAAACAGTAGGGATAGAGTATGTCTACTGCCGAATAATGTCATCGAGGCTAGCTCTCCTGTGTGTATTTCAGCCTCTCTTCCTCCAGTGTTCACTGGTGGTGATATGACACAGTGAATATACAGAAAAATGTCTAGTCCTGCCAAAAAAAAACTCGGTAAGCTCTTGGAATGACGTAACTTAACTGTGGATGCGCTTGGCGGCGCATACCTAGTAGCTAGGGAGTTATGTAGCTTGCTTCCTGAGAAAGCTGTGCAGAGCTACCTACTCCAACAAGTTATTAAGTTCACGGGCTTTCCCTCTGCAACTAGAGGAGTGCACACGATAGATCTTTCTTTCTTTAAAATATCACCTATACCTGCCTTCCTTGCTGTTATGTCACTCTATGCACTTATTAGCTATGGGCTCGAGGAGCATTTTTCCCCGGGTTTTAGACCCATCCTCAAATACGCCAACGACTGAAGTTGAGCGCAGTACGCCCTCTATATTGATCACTATGGGCCAATGCCGATTTTCAATGGGAACGATGAGATGTGTATGTGACAGTGGGACTGCCAGATCAAATCTCTATGAGGACAACTCTGACGCGATTTGTTCCGTGTGTGACCATCCTATGGCACTGCATACAGACTACCGTGTGTATTACTTCTAATACCCGTCGTATACCTTTAATGTAGCATTCTAAATGTTGCACTAGACCCTAGTGAAGATGTCACTTCCAAACCGGAGGAAGAAAGCGAGACGCCCTTGCGAATTCCAAATGACATATGCCCCCGCCAAAAGACAGTCTGCAGACTTGCTGAACTTATCGAAAATTACACTGTGATACACGTGAGAGGCACACCTTCATCCGGAAAGTCTACCCTGGCTTATTTGCTTCATCACTACTACAAGTCCAAGGGAAAGAAAAGCATTCTACAGTGGGCCTGGAGTGGCAAGGACCCCGCCATAGTAGCCTGCGTGAAGCTCTATAACGACACATTTAACACCAGTATAACTACTAGCGACTTTTATCACGACACAAATGACACGGTGTACATAATTGACGAAGCCCAAACGTCATACACCGACTTCGAATTCTGGTTCGGGATCCTGAAAACTCAGAGTGGCAGGGGACAAGGACCTAAATTCTGCCTATTTGCTTCTTATGGTAGCCCGGTTACTGGTGCTGAGGCTGCATTTAATAGTACGCCAGTATTTTTTGGTCAGCCTCAAAGGGTATCACTATTACCTTCATCAAATCCATTTTCATCTGGTATTGGCCTCTTCTATACCATGGACGAATTCGAAGACGCTCTAACGAGGCTTGCCCGGCGACCCGAGCTACCGCCTTTTGCCATCACTAGTAATGCGTCTATGTATCTATATCGCATTACCAACGGACATCCTGCTGGGCTGCATGCACTTGTGGCCCGCGTACTTGATGTAAGTTTTACATTTTAGAAATTTAACGAATGGTAGCTTATTGTATTAGGTCTATCACTCTCAACTAAAACATCAGTTAATAAAGGAAATCGATGAGCCCCATATTGTTGCAGCAATTGATGATGAACGGGCTACCTTTAATTTCCTCACGTCATACCCAATATTTAGGTCGTTTCCCAGATCTAAATACCTGACTCCAGATAGCTCGAAGGCTCTAAACCGAACACTAATGAATGGCAGTATACCATTCGATGAGGCGGACCAAGGAATAAAATTATGTTACAAGTTTGGTTGGCTTCATACGGAGGCGCTTGACCTCCATGGGAATAATACGGTTTGTGTGTTCCCTTCCAGAATTCACGAAAAGTAAGTTTCTATGTCTCACATACTACTTCATTTATGCAAGATACTAACTGTAATAAAGATTTGTCGAAACCTTTCTCTCCGACAATTCAAAGTCTTTCCCTATTGAGCAATACCCGACTATTGAATCACTGTGTAGCCGTGTTTTACACAAGTTTTCTAAAGGACAACTTCAGGAGGCATGCAAAGGACGAATTCTAGTTTCCGGCGCTAAACAGAATCCGGAGGCCCAATTCCAACATGAGTTTTATCGAGCATTTAAGAGTTTAGTTCATCCTAATGTAGGTATCTCTAGTGAATGGTCTGGGTGTGCCGGAGGCCGAGTAGACTTTGTCATTGTTGGCCCAAAATGGGGTATTGAGCTACTCAGAGATGGGGATAGACTAGCCGAACACTTAGACAGGTTTTCAGACACTGGCAAGTACAGTACATGGATCAAGGCAGGTCAGTTAATGGACTGGTTAATTCTTGACTGTCGTCATTCCCTTCCAAAACCAACTGGTAAGTTGGATTCTCTTTTATAAATATATTTATCTTCTTGATGCTGAGTTATAGAATAGCAATACCTTATTCTAAATTATGGCGGGTAGTGTTCAAGAATAACTATTCAAGTATGGAAATTCTTGACTCTCAGAATAATGCTATTACTAGTGAATTCCCGTTGATGAATTAGATAGTTTTATTAATATAATGATAATAACAATGCAATCCACCCACTCAGCGAGAATCCCCTACGGAGATAAGACAAGTCTGTTGAGCACACCTGTAACTTCCTCTTCACCTCATGATACATCATGCATATGAACAAATAAACGGATGTAAAACAACGAATCTTCTACCAACCATTATAAATACAACTACAAATTACAACTAACACCAGATAACGGTTTTGTTAGATCAATGGGGATGGGTGTGGCCGTTTTACCCTACCACCAAGTTACTTCTGCTTCCCATCCAAATCCGTGAAGAAATTATACCCAAAGTCCTCGCTCGAATCATTAAAACGTCGTTTTTTGTCAATGATATCAATCTTCTTGACATATTCGGGGTCAAGACGGAAATCGGAATTCAAGTTTTGCTGAATGCGTTCCGGCGTTTTGGACTTGACGAGCACGGAATGACCATGCGCAATTCCCCAAGCTGTGTGCCGCCCAAAAAAAGAAGACATATTCTCCAGTCAGCAAAAAAAATTATAGTGAAAACGAACCTCAGAATGGTAAGAGGTTGGGGAAAACTGGGGGAGCTGCAAACGTACCCAAAGCAACTTGCGCACACGTCTTCCCTGTCTTCTCCGCTACCTCCTTAAGAACAGGATCGTCAAGCATCTTCCCCACGTTTTCGCGATTATAAATTTCATTCTGATTGCCCAGCGACGAATACTGCGTGACATGGATTCCCTTGCTGGCATGGAACTTCACGAATTCCTCCTGCTGCAGCCACGGGTGCAGTTCTAGCTGATGAACGGCGGGTACCGTGGAAGTGTTGGCGAGCAGTCGCTCCACCTCCGTCTTGGAGAAGTTGGAGATCCCGATCGCCTTGGCTTGACCGGATTTCTGGAGCTTTTCCATGGCTTTATAGGTCTGTTGGGTTTATGTTAAGTACTAATTTTGACATTATGAAATTGGGGGTGGGGGGGGGAAATCACCATACATCGATATAATCAATATTCTCCGTTTTCGGATTTCCCTGTTCATCCTTTGGAAACTGCTCGTCCCCACGAGCGAACGCGACGGGCCAGTGCATGAGATATAGATCCACATAGCTGACGCCCAGGTTTTTCAGCGACTGGCTGATAGCCGAATCGACGTCTTCTGGGTGATGCTTATTGTTCCATAACTTGGATGAGATGAAGATCTCTTCACGGGGTATTCCGCTTTTCTTCAGTGCGCGGCCGATGGCGGCTTCGGTGCCATAACTATGAGATTTTATTTACCTTGAGATCAGCTGCCATGCTTTGATTTTTGGCGGGGTTGTAAAGGGGATGGAGGGCGCAGTCGAGTGAACACTTAATTGTGTTTTTGAAGGACTTGATTGATGGGAACTCGTACATGGCGGCTGTATCGATGTGACGATATCCGGCTTCCAACGCGGCCAGGACTGCTTTCTCCTGCGCAGCTTGATCTTGCCAGGTGCCCAGGCCAATGGCTGGGATATAGGCGCCTGTGTTGAGTTTAAATTTTGTTGGTGCAGCGGCCATAGTTTACCGTTAAGTAGAGCAAATGATAGAAGCCGCGGAAAACCGTAGATATTTAATATGATATTATTTCGGACAGAAGTTGAAACGATGGAAAACATAAGTTCTACTTTGATAAGTTAAACAAAAAACTAGGAAGAAGGTCAATGGGGTCAAGTAGCAATTGGTATAACCTCCATGAACGTCATCTGGGATTGAAACTGGCAGTATGACGTGTATATGATCACATTTTTTAGATATCCTTGAGAACCCGACAACTCTTCTCTCAAAGGTCTTTCTGGCGGTTCTCTTCATTTTTTCCATAACCCTGACGCTAATGATGTGTTAAGAGGTATAGTATTCGCCTTTTAGTCACAGGCGTTTCGTTTCGAGCAGAAGAAGTGATGAGTGGAATAATATGACAGTGAGAGATCATTCTGAATCATAAAACCGGATCATGACCCAGTAGATTCAAGAGTTCCAAAAATGCCGTTCCGAGCTCAGTATAAATGCACCCAAACTCTACAATTTTGCAGAAGAGCCTTGCTGCGTGTGGTGAGTTTGAGCCTGATTGATTACGGTTTTTTTTCCCTCGCAACATCTGTAA
The DNA here is from genome assembly GCA_001883825.1 of Emergomyces pasteurianus Ep9510. Taxonomy (NCBI): domain Eukaryota; kingdom Fungi; phylum Ascomycota; class Eurotiomycetes; order Onygenales; family Ajellomycetaceae; genus Emergomyces; species Emergomyces pasteurianus. The sequence goes on along the minus strand of LGRN01000232.1, from coordinate 16,138 downwards.
CCATTTCAAAAAATCAACTCTCTCCATCCCAAACTAGGGGTTCAACTCGTTCAAACTTCTTTCTTCGGTTGCCAACAATTCACATCGTGAAGGGAGAGTCCCAAAGCAGCAGAAGGATCCAAGCCGTGTATCTCTCAGTGCTTGCGTACGGAGTATGCGTACCAATGTTTACCAAGCGGACGAGATCCAGAATTTATGCTTTCGATCAGGTAAATATAGTGTGAGACTATTCTTAGATATAGGCCACGTGGCACGGTTACTTGATTTTTCGATTATTTAACCTCCGACACCATGTCTGTTATCAATGATACTGCGAAATCTGTCTTACTGAGCTCGTCCAAGGATTGGAGGCTTTGGTATAGCTTCATCTTGCAAGAAGCCTCTCAAATCAGTATTTTACCATTTATTGATCTTGATAAGCCCGATCGTATTATCGATGTGAAGATGCCCGAGATGCCAACTACTCAGCCGAACGAAACCAAGTCTGATTGGGATATAAGAGTTTCTCAATGGAATATGCAGATGACTGTGTATAATGCACATCGCACCGGAGTGGCACGAATTAATAGTATTATATAGCGAACTGTTTCTTCGTATGAAATGAGCCTCTGTCCATCGGGCTCCGGTGTGGATGTGAACGATATATTGCGGAGCCTGCAACGGCGTTTAGCTCCGACTTTGAGATCCCGTCAGTTCGAAGTTCGCGCAAGGCACAAGGATCTATGCAAGACACCGAGGAATCAGGATATAGAGAAATGGCTAGATGCATGGATTCTTATTGAAAGAGATATTCGTGATGCGGGCATTATAGATTCGGACGATCTGGTCACTGATTTTCTTAACGCCAATATCGCGATTGATGTCGGATGGGCGCAGGCATGTGCATTGAATGTGAAAGGAAACTTCAAGAGAACGAAGCACCTCTGGAACTCTATATGTTAGTTACAGATTTCAAAGAACGCTATAGAGAAATGGGGCTTATACGAAATAATCTCATTACCGTGAACAATGTCATGAAGGATTCGAATGCTGAGGCTAATACTGAAACGAAACCGCCAACGTTTAAAGGAAGAACCGCGAGAGGCAGGGTGTCGGAGGTTAAATAATCGAAAAATCAAGTAATAAGGTAGTCGAATAATCGAGTAATCAATCAATCAATATAGAATAATCAATATATAATATACTCTACCAGACACGCTCTCAATCGGAAACGGCTCCAGGCTCATAACTATCGAGAAAATGAATATATATAGAAAATGATATATGCTTGCCTCCTCCTACTATCTAGAACCTCTAGGCTCTATATATAATAGTCGGAGAACATGCTACGTGTCCTCAACTATATATCTAACTATATATATGCTACGTGGCCTAACTATATATCTAAGAATAGTCTCAAGAAGCTATATACGCGTATTCAATATTCTGTTTCTTCATGTTTTGTTTTCTCGAGCTTCATCTCGGTTACATTTTCCTCAGCGCTGAGCTTCGCGAATCTTGCATTCTCACACTTGTGAGCTTCATTCTTTTGTTTCTTTGAGAATGATGCTGTTTTTCTGCTGCTCTTGATTGTTTCTTTGAGAATTTCTTAATCTTAATGCTCTTACTTAGTTAGTCTAGGGTTTTTCTTCTTTAATTTCTCTCTCTTCTCTGCGCTCTGTGTTATCGTTTCTTCAGTCACTCAGTATCAGTGTTTTATTTTCTCAATCTTTATCTCAGTTACATTTTTCTTAGTGCTGAGCTTCGTCAATTTCACATTCTCACACTCGCGAGCTTTGTGTGCGCTATTGGTGCAACTCTTAATGTGTGCTGTGTTACTCTCATTGCTGTTATTCACTTCTAGATATTTTACTTTAGAACATGTTTTTATCTTTGTAATATCTCACTGCATTGTTTCTCTCTCTCTCTGTGTTATTTTTTACAGTGTTTTCATTACTGTTCTGTAGTTTTAAGAAGTTGTTAAAGCAGGAATTCTCTTTATATTACAGATGAATACAGTGCAGAAATTTGCGGCTGGTCGAAATCTTCTAGGGTGACTGGGCTGCAAAACACTGATGGTTTGTAGATTCCCACAAACAGCCATGCATCAGAAAGCAGGCGGATATCAAGTTGCTGATCAAACGCCTCATAAGAATCCTCATCATGAGGGACTTTAAAGTACATTGAAACCTCCATGGAGTGCAGGCGCTCTGTTTCACCGGAAAACAAGGACCGCCTCGTGTGGCGGAGACTCCGACATTGCGTCCTGTAAATGTTGAATCAACATGCGTTGAGATGTGAGGTCTGATGTATGAGAGGTATTAATTACAGGAATTGAGGTGGCTCTTGCTATAGTGGTGGACAGGTCGGCCGCTGAAGAGTTAGAGCGGTTTTGGTTTTGACGCCGCTGGGCCGTGAATCAGCAATCAGATTTGACTGTTTGTTGAGAAGGTCCCGATCATATGATTTGATTAATGTGCCCCTTGAAGTGTTGCTTTCCATCGCGGCTCACTAAAATATCTTCACAACATTTAGCTTTTCAGTCAACACACCAGCTTTTCGCTTACAGTGGTCCTTACCAATGCCTCCTTGTCCGCATTCTAGTGGTGCGGTAGCACTCATTTTTGACAGTGCGTGTTGCAACTTGTGGTGTAGCAACATGGCAGGGCAAGAGGGCTTGCCTAATATATTTCAAGAACAGATCCCATTTTTGTAGCCGGTTCAGGTAAGTTAAAGTACCGCATCGCGAACATAGCGACTTTCATTGTTCCAGATAAATATTTTTGGTCTTGCAGTTTCTGAGAATTTCTTAAGGGTATGTATGATGGAGCTCCATTCAACGCCAACCCATGATTTTCCGGTTGTATCGGAGAACTAAATCTTGTCCACACAAGACATTGCCATAAGCCAGGCCAACTCTCTCATGGAATAGAACACCTTTTATTCACTTCACCTCGTTCTTCAGTTCGTCCTTCATCTCATTCTTCATCATTCCCCCCAGCTCGTGCTCCTTCAATAATGGTTTCACGAATGAAACTGTGCAGCCTTTGCAACAAGGAAGTTGCGGCAACAAACTTTTCTCAGCACGTAACCTGTCAGTGCTCAGAGAGAAATACGGCTATCATCTGTAGAAGTTGCAATAGACGAGTCCCTCCCGATCATTCATGTACCAGAGGAAAGAGGCGGCGTTGTCCGGTTTGCCACAAGTTGAAAGATGTTAACCATATGAAGCGCTTATAGATCGCTGTCAGCGATACCAGACGACTTCAGGAGGATCCAATCAGCCCCTTGGTAATGACCCAGCTGATTTTCTGCAGTATTGGACTGGACTGACCACTCATACAGAGCACTGCAACTCATCAGAATTAGTTGCACTCCTTGAGGAATATCCAGCCTCCAGAGTGACAGAACATTCCCTGAATGTGAACTTGGCAACCTCGAGTTGCTTGTTGATGGACAGGAACTACATTGGACGAGACCCGCTTTGATACCAATATCCGAAGTCTGGATGAGCAATTCTCACCGCATGATATATTTGATGCTGTGCGTTCCAGTACAAAGGAATTGCCTCCAAACTGTGTCTACAGAGATGGTGAACCCGTCACAGAAGTAGAACAGGAATGGGACATTAGCAATGCCTTCTATCATGCAGGCATCCCTCTCCATAACTCTGACCTTTCGGCAAAATCCTGCTTGACGAATATCCCTTTTCCAGGGAAGTTCCGCCGCCTTCAACCCTGCCAAGCGGGTAGGAACTAGTTTAGATTGCAGCTGATCATAACCTCGATCTCCTGGCTAATTTCGCACCCTGCTGGGACCTTTGTTGATATTCAGCTCGGTATGTGGAAACTCCCCCTTAATTAATAGGTAAACAGCCGCCTGACTTGAAGCAGATCAGAATTGGCATGGCTTGTCTCAGTCTGTAGGGTACTCTGAGTGTATATGGCTCCTGTATCCACCAACAAAAGAACCTTAGGGTGTTTGCACAGTCCTTTGGGGAATCAGGCCGCCTCTCCAAAATCTCAGGCAAACTTGTGGAAGGTTGCATTGCACGTGTTGATTCTTCCAGGGTTGTCTATCTTCCCCCTAGCTGGTTACATGCCACCTTCACGACAAAACCAGGGGCACTGGTTGGGATCGACTTTGAATCTCTTGAGGTCCTGGAGATTATGGCCCAGAGTGTTGCCATACACCTCCCATATTTATACCTGGTTCCTCAGGCGGTGTTGGAAGATTTCAGTGAATATGTCAAAGCCATATTATTCATTCTTGATGATGAACATGACCCTCAAATCATCATGACTGTGCTCAAGAGTTGGGTGGTGTTTTCAAGAGGCCTGTCGGGTGTTCGGCAGCATGTGGGTTTCAGTCAGCAGTGCTTGCTTTTCTTGATGGTTTGAAGAAGGGATTGTCACAGAAGAAGCGTGGTGCTGTGGGACAGCTTATAAAATGTCCTCCCCCATGTTGCTCATGCACACCGGGTAGCTGAAATGTAATTAGCAGAAAGAAACAGCAGCAGTGATAATGAAGAGTGAGCAGAAGTCACTTTGACCATATCCATGAATATTATGTACATATATTATATCAGAACAACTGGATGTAATCTCGCCTTGTTTCTTTGCTTTCGAAGTGTCGACTGCCGCTGACGTAGGGCTGAATATGTCCTCTCCGGAAAACACTTTTCTATCTCCGGCCAGGAACAGCGCTCCTCTGTCATTCTCAGAAGGCGTGCATCGTCTTCAGGGGACCATCACAATGGCTTGGCTCCATGGCCCTGCCTCCTCTTGCTGTGCCCATGCGGAATTTGCTCGGTGGCCCCACGGGAATCTGTGTCAACGGCCGACTGCACACTCTCATTGAACTCGTGTGTGCAGTTTGCCAAACCACCTTCAAACAGCCGAGACAGGAACTGCAGGCGTTCATTGAGCTGTAGAGATAGGAAATGGGAACGAAGGGCGGTAAAGGAATTTTCCCTGGCAGGCAACGCGGAAAGCGCTCTGTTCTTCTGATTCCTCCGCTCCTCTCTTGAGACTCTCTGACTGTTTCAAACGCCAGGCACCACAAGAAATTTATTCTTATAAATGTTTATATCTTGTTAAATTCTCTGAAGTATTCATAGCCAGCTTAATCATGATCATCGCTTATTATACTTATATAATATAAAATGCTCATTCATTAAGATGTTTACTAAGTGCCATATAATAACTTAGAGAAAAGAATCTCTATGTTAAATTTAAAATTCATAGATGTGCGCAGGAGGCTCATAACTCCCACCAACATATTTCTGATACAAGGGGTCCCAAGTGCAGCCTCAAAAACGTCACCGGCCATCCGTCGCAAAATCTCGAACAGCAAATAAAAAAACCCACAGAAATGAACTGCCTCGACAACGCAACACATCAAGCCACAGCCCATTACTGGAGACTAAATACGAGGACGTTCCTTGGGTTGGGGAGGGGGGTCGGTTACTAGCGCTGCACTGTTTACGGGCAGAAGAACCAATATTACGGAGTGCGATGGGAGAGTTGATGCTCGCTTGTCAAAGAAAACGCTGTTTATGCTCGATTACCATGTTAGCCACCACACTAAAATGCCGATTAACTTGACCAGCACACTGCCGTCTTGCGCTTGGCTGCGGCGGTCTGAGCCCCATACTAGCGCGTCAGAAGCTTTGTCAAGACTGGTCCTCAGTGGACGGAGGATCTGGAGGGTTTGGAGGAAGCAAATTATTTGCCAATTTCCTCACCTCAGCCCCTGAGTTTGGGGGAAGAGTGAGACGGTACATACGTAGTACTTTCCTAAGGGTGAATCGGGTTGCTGTGGGTACTCATACCCGTATGGATATATATATATATCAACAGACATTCCCCCGTAGTCTTTATATTTTTTCCATATTATTTGACAGCAGAAGGTCAAGCCTCTTCCAATCCTGTATTCATTCCATACCTGTTCAGGCACCAAAAATATCAAGCAGACTTCTCTCGGACGCTTCAATAACTACAATAACTTCCAAATAATCATGCAATTCAAACTTTTCTCCGTCCTGGCCCTCGCCGCCACCTTCGTCGCAGCTGACGAGGTTGTTGAGAAGAAGCGTGATCTTCAAGATGACCTGTACGTGTCTTGAACATAATCATAACTATTATACAATAAATGAAATAATGAATGAATGAAAAAAGGAAGAATCAAATAGCACTATGAAAGCTAACTTTGTTTCCCCACAAACAGTAACTCCATCGGCGCAGACATCGTCTCCAACATAAAGGGCAATATCAACGGCTTGGTCACCGCTATCGGCAACATCCCACCAGATGTTGCCTCTGCCCTCGCCACGGCCATTCCCCAACCCACCGGCACAGATATCCAAGGCTACATCAACTCCATTGTCAGCGATGTCAATGACGGTACCCCTCCAGCCTGGTACACCGGCCTGCCAGACAACGCCAAGGGCTTCCTCAACTCTAAGGCTTCGGAGCTTGCCACTGTCCTTCCCACCAACAGCCCTACGCCAACTGGAAACTACGCTCCAGGCACCAAGCCAACTGGCGCCATCCTGGGCAGCCTTGTTGGTGCTGCTGGTGTTCTGGGCTTGGCTGTTTTGCTGTAAAGGAGTTGAGCTGAAAGCGCGGGCTGATTTGATGGTTGTGATGCCACCGCTCCTCTGATCTATCTCTCTCTGTTTTTTTCTTTGAGATCAGATGAAGATTAATGTCCTGGGGCGGTGGGCGGCTTTTGTTCTTCTTTGTCTCCAAGTTTTCTTCTGTGATATCCCCTACTTCTGTTTTCGTCTCCTTTTTTATTTCTTAAATACATATACATAAAAAGAAGGCCCTGAGTTCCATACCACACATGATGCCCTGGGGAGAAGAGATGTTGCGATAGCATTTACAGGTTCAGTTCTGGAGAGAATTATTGTACTACCAGTGTACCTGTTTACTTTTTCCATTTCGTTTATGCTACGCGTTTTGATATGATATTTAATATTTTATCGGGAGAAAAGGTTTAGTTTCACAGGCAACGCAACTGCGACACGAGATTTGTTAAAAATACATAAAAAAGCGTGTTAGGAGTTAATTCTCAATTTTCTCGATAAATTTCTCGGATTCCGTTTCGCCGCAATCTTCGATATTTCTCTCGCCCCTGCTTCCCCTACCCCCTTTGCTCCCCCTTTTGCTCCGGCCCTATCCAAGAGCTGCAATTGGTATTGACAGCGGCAAGTACCTCATTCCGAATATGCAAGGGTTGCCGGATGCTGGAACTTTTTAGCTGATTTGAGATGCACACTGAAGGGATTCTGAAACGCGGGATTGGCACTAAGTATTGGATCTTCAACTTGGCGACAATGTCCGAGATCTACATAATATTCATTGCTTTTCAACGAAGAAACGGGTTGGGTCGGACATTACTGGACAATCCCCTGTATCTTGAAATTCATCATTTATTCAATTGCCACCAGAATTGGTTGTGTTTAGTGAGTTTACAGGTGCGAAGAGCGAAGGAAACAGTGCAAGTGCGCGTATGGCCTGTCCCGCCCTCCCGTAGCTCTTAGTGTCTTCCCATAAATTCTCTTTTTTTTTTTCCACAACCAAAAAGTATTTTCCTTCTCTCCACACAACAGCGCACAGAACAACCGCACCACCAGATGCTCCAATGGAAGATTTCTTCCAGAGGCCCATTGTGTTGGATTGGGAATGATGCCCTTTAGCAATGCCGTGCCTATTATCTGCCAGGGATTTCATATTAGTTAGGTGAGCTTTGCTCCTCGCACAAGTTCCCAATACCCCCATTTTATGTGATGACTTCCTTTACAACATGAACAATCCAAATCCTATTCATCATGACGGATGCCAATATTGCTATTGGTAAACCTCTCTGATATGCTACGCACTTTCCACTTTGCTCGCTACGTCGGTGGACTCCGCTGATTGACTGACCTGTCATCATCTAGGATGGGTACTTTTTCATGTATTGCATCCCATGTAGCTATATGTATCTTCTTAACAGAAGGCAATTAATTCATTTTGTGAAAGGTACGTTTTGAGATAACCCAATTACCAACCCCAGGGACATCCTTTTTTTCCCGTCAATTCCTCCCTCCCCTTCTATGATGACCCTACGACATGCAAAGGCATTCCTCAAACTTAAGTTATCATGTGGAAACTGTCAATTTACAAGTTTCAGCCTTGTCTGACTACACCTCTCAATCCAATCACTTCAATTCGAGCTTTGAATTCACACTGGTCTGTGCAACTTTACTAACATCGTTCCTGGCCTTTAGGTACGGGTTTGATTTTTTTTTTTTTTTCCTTTTCTTCTACCTCTTGGATAAATCCCTTCCTTGGACTTGGCCATGTCCTTCTTATGAAGAATACTTGAACGAACGGGCGGACAGAACTGCATCCATCGCTCCTCATCCATTACATGCGGAGCGTACAAACTCTGCGGATGCTGGGGTCGTTGGATCGCTTGTTGAGAATTCGTCAGCTGATTTTTATGACACCGCCTTCTGCCTCGCGTGATGCTGGTGAATAGTTGTGGAAATGAAGTTAAACTAACCCTGAATGCTCTAGGTAAATTTAATTCTCCCTGCTCTCAAGCAGACACCTTGCATTCCCCAATTCTAGGTTTGCGCCCACCCAGCTGTTGTCTCTTGTATGATGAACCATATTCACACTGTTTGAACCCGACACCATTGTGTTATGGGATATGAACGCACTTACACTGAAAATTCTGATTTAATGAGGTATGCCTGAATATATATCCCTCTGTTCATCCTCTCGACTGTGCGTTGAAATTGAAGCTAACTCATAGGCTCAAAGCCTGACATTAGACGATACGCTGTTGTTTTAGAATTACTGTCGGGAATATTTCCCTTGATTTTCTTGGTATCAACCGTCGCTAATTCATTTCAATGCGATTCTAGGGACCAGCCCCGAATGCTCATCGTAGTGTAGGCTAGTTTATGATTTACAGGTATGTTCCTCGTTCCTTTTATATTTTAGGCGTTGTTTCCGCCTCTGCCTCTTGAAACCACCTGATGAACTCTTATATTTCGCTGTGTTCTTACTGAGTCTCGGCTTTGAAGACAACTATCATCTTGGAGACCTGATACTCTTTTCACCATACTCGCTTCATTGTGTATTCTATTGTTTCAAAATACGTCGTGGCTTGCTAACATTTACGCACAAGATTTTCAGTGTAGGCCGTACCTTTTCCCACAGTTGAATTATAACAGGGCGTTCCTCCACTCAAAACCTCCGTGCACATAGTCCGCAAAAATACATTAGATAGCTCACAAATTTAATTCCAACTAACATATACATATATATATTCATATCCATCTTCAAAAACTTCCACTGAACCACACTCTCGTAACCATAGCACACTTCTCGAAATACCATCCCGTCACCCACCCCCCCTTTTCTCCCACCCTCAATCTTACCCTTTCTCCCTCACTGCACCCACAACCCCATCTTCTTATGATACCCCTCCAAACTATCCCCACCATACTTCTTATACACAGTCTTCTTCCCCTCCGGCCAGCGCACCCACTTCGGCTTCGAGTCCGCCAATATACACACCATCTCCTCCGGCACGGGCAGCTCGGTATCAATGGCCGCTGCGAACGGATGGATCAACTCCGGCCAGTGTTTGTCCCATAGCCACAGCATGGTGCTGCAATTTGAGCAGAAGCTGCGCTCTGAAGAGCAGAGTTCTTCGTGCGGGGTGCCGCGGTCTTTTATGGCGGTGTATTTTCTGAGGCGGGGAGTTGGTGGGTTTTAGGTTGGTTATGTCAGATATATATATACACGTACATATAGGTTATATATATTACTTTTACATTTTTTATGTGGGAAGCAAAAGGAGGTGGTGGGGAGGGGGGGGTTATAAAAGACCACTTACTTGATCAATTCCTTCCCCTTGAGCACATTGAGCGAGTCGGCGATTCCGCCCAGATTCACGCTGCCGCTGTATCCACCTACCTTGCGGCAGATGCTGCAGGCGCATAGTTGGTAAGGGGCTGGTGTCTGCGAATTGAGAGTAAATTGGACGCCGCCACATTGGCAGCTTCCGTCGAGTTTCCTGTGCATGGGTAATTTAGAGATTTATTATATTATTACTATATTATTTGAAGTGTGAAGTGTGAAGGTTTAAAGGGTATGATTGTTTTTTTCAGATTGTAGCAGGGTACGATGGTTGTTGAAGCGGGAAGAGTTTGATAGATCTGATCAATCTACAGGAGTGCAGGTGCTGTAGATCGAATACACAACATCATCTATAAGAAGAATGCTCTACTCACATTGGCATATTGGGTCGACAGCTAATATGGAATCCGAGAATATTTGTCCTTGTGAAAGAGCGTGGAAAAGATGTTGTTGTATTTCTCTGGTGTATGTTCAATGCTGTCTGAAAGAGCCCAGGTAAAATGCGTCGAGCGAGGATCATTTTCCTACATTTAACCGCTTGAGTTTTTACTGTGTTAAATTTCCAGATCGCCCTTTTTCAGGTGCGCCGCCCGCCGTTTGCGCATTGAGCTGGGCTCTCCACTTCGGAAACATATGATGGTACTGTGACGTCGTGTGCAGGGGTTATGTTCAAGGGCGCGCGCTGTGGATTACGAAGTACTCCGTAGAGGGGCCACATACTAGATAAGGGGACAGCCATCTTTTTCTTCTTTTTTTGGAATAGCCCAGTTAAAATTACTTTTTACGCCGTAAATAATTATAATATTTAAAACTAGTATCCTGTACGTCCTTTGGTCGTCAGGTGGTGTGGGTGAATGGAAATTTTGTTGATATATGTGTGTTCGGGAATATACACTGTTCGAGGCCGGAAGGTTTCCAACTATCAGCCGCTGGTCGTCTAGTTGGTTTATGGCACTGGACTGTAATATCGTGATCTGCTATCCAGGTGTCGTCGGTTCGACTCCGACCCAGCGGAGGATTTTTTTTCTTTTTTTTCTTTTTTTTCCTTCTTCTAGTTACTTAATTTTAATTTTTCAAATCCATACTAGTAACCCCCATTTTTCTTTTCTTTTCTTTTTTTTTTTTACTAGTATTTAAATTCCCCTGTGTCTTTGCCCATAAAACCATCAGTACGGAGTTCCTTTCTGGGTATAAAAAAAAGTTAAACGGAACCAAGGATCCGTTCTCTGCACGTCGCAGGGTAAAGGCCGAAGTATGGATATGGTTTTTCTCCCTTTCCAGTAGTTATCATTAGTTCAGTAGGCGAAAAAATGGAGAAAGATAGAGAAAACAGAAAAAGAAAAAAGGTAACTCCGCTGGGTCGGAGTCGAACCGACGACACCTGGATAGCAGATCATGATATTACAGTCCAGTGCCATAAACCAACTAGACGACCAGCGGAATTTTATTGGTCAGCGATGATAAAAGGTGATTTATCAATAACTTGAACTGTTTGCATTGTTTGCATTGTTTGCATTGACATTTTTGGTGGATATTTACCAGTTCAACTACAACCGAATCACCTCTTAATTCCAACTTGTCTGCATATTATCTGCATATTATTATATATGTGAAGAAGAGTACTACTCTATATATTACTTTTTAATCATGAGCTTTGGTAGCCCTGGCGGTCGTTCCGTCAACATCAAACCCACCCCGTAAGTAAACCATCAGCACTCAGTGCTTTAAATATCCTCATTTCGTGATGAATATATGGACGTTCAAATAGTTGCATATAATAAGATGAGTTTTGCTAATTCTGTTCCTTGTTTATCACTAATCTAGGCCTGAACGTGGGAGTTTTCCGCTTGATCATGACGGTACGTCTGGCTTCTCTGCTCCTGTCCTAAAGATAGTAGCGTTCATGATATGTACGCGGTCGCAGGTACTAATATGCCCGTTGCTGACTTCATGCCCTTTCTAATCGATAGGAGAATGCAAATTTATTATCTCATCATACCTCCAGTGTCTGAAGAAAGGAGGCGGTGTCAATGATGAGACTTGTCGAAAATTAGCAAAGTCCTATTTGAGCTGTCGGATGGACAAGTATGTTCACCTATCCCAGCAACTCACCACCCTTCCTCATCCACTCCCCCCTTCCTTTGGAGATGGAGTGAGATTCATTTAATTTAAATTTGGAAGCCTGACACATTATTTTAGCAATTTGATGGCGCCAGACAATTTTGAGAATTTAGGACTTGTGTTCGATGAGGACAAGAAGAAAAATGGGACGGAGCCCTCTGCATCGGCAACTTCTGAAAGCAAGAAATCGTGACATGACTTGAATACGCTATTCTATGTGTTTTGAGCGGGAACTAGTTATATCCACGCTGTACTTTATACAAGACATAAGTTGGCATTGTTGGCGTTGCAATTCTTTTGGGCGTTTCAGGGCAGGTTGTCCGAGCGGAATCAACTTTGAGATAGGAAAGGATAACTCCACTTATTTATGGCATAATGGTTTAATGTTTCGTTCTGGACATGTTTGAAGCTCTATTTCTATAGGATTTTTCTTCACATTCACCCGTCCTCGGAGTAATAGGTGCGGCACCAAAATATCCTGTACGTCCATTCCTACGGATAGAGCCGTTGAAAAGCCAGACTACTGGGCGTGAGCCATCACTTATTAGAGCGGGCGGATCATAGGGCAACTAACTTCCTTGAGATAGATTGCAGCGTGGTTATCTCACATCCAAACCCGACATAATTTCAACAGACCGCTTTACTTAGGTGAAAAACAATATATCAGTTGCCCAATATACAGAGGCAGTAGATAGTTGAGGTTATATTTATCACATCGTCTCATTCATGGCGTAAGCATTAGTACTTTTGAATGTGCACCAAAAGGCGGCCGCTGTTACTTGTACGTTCAACAATCACTTTGAGCTTTTTTTTAAAAAAAATACAAAAAATACAGGCACCCTTCTGCGAAGCGGGCCATGACACATAGAATAATAAAACTTTCCCCGCTTCATCAAATTCAATTAAAACTTCATTTCTCCCGGTGCCATCATGTTGGGGTAGTTATCAATCGTAGTTATGATTGGATTACGTAATACCTTAACTATTTAGACGCCACTTGTAGTAACTAACTTATGTGCCCTTGAGCAGCCCGGGCAGAGCGTGGCTTGGGATTTCCCCGAAAAAATTTACTGGATTTGCTAGCGGGTTGAAGTAGATGGATTTGTTGCATATACTTGTGTCATGAGATTTATAATTCAACTAATCTCCTGTTTATCGAGCCAAAATAGCTCCACGGGGTCCTTCTAGCCAGCGTTTTTCAGCGCATGCGAACCGAAATCAACCTTTACTCCTTCTAACCAGATCATGTAGGCACAAATGTCCTCAATTGTACGACCTCCAGATCCATGTCTTGTGGCCATAATCCTCATAATCCAGTCTCGCGCTGGCCCGCGCTTTGTCTTCCACTATCCTCCCAACCCTTCCACTGTCATAAACAACAAGTCCCGCCGCAATTCACGCCCGAATAATAGTGCCAAAAGCTCTGAGTCAAGCCCATCCAGTGATGATGATAGGTCAAGCTCTGATGATGACGAACACTGCCATTCTTCAGCTGGCTGCAGTTCTCTTAGCCGGGGAGTCAGCGAGCACAGCGGGAGGGGCGGTTTGAGTGATAAATTGGGTGATAGAGATAGCCATACTTCATCTTTGAGGGGGCATAGCTCCTCCTCTTCTATGCAACTCAGGAAAAGAAGTGCGACGCCTGACGCTAAGCCGGATACTCAACCAGATGCAGGAAGAGAGCAGACTCCAGGAGACTTGTATCGACCGCCCTGGGAATCTTTATTAGGACTCCCGACTAATGTGTGGGAGAAATTGCTAAGCCCGTCCCCAGCATGGCATAAGCGGAGATTTGAAGTGGGTGTCAATGATCTTGTGTTTGTGGGATGGCCTGTGTTTGTGAGAGAAGATGGGACCTGGCGGAAGCGGAAGCGAAAGAAGAAAGCGAGAAAAGACCAACTGTCCGGAGAACATCATCAGCCATGGGATGCTGACAAAAGGAGGGGCGATAAAAGAAATGATTCATCTTCAACTCCAGCGTCGGAAACAGAAGGCGAAAACGATACTGTTGCCGAAGATAAAAAAATGACGGAGGATGACGTACATTCTGGGTCACCAGAAACTGATAAGGATTCAATGACGATGTTCAACGTAGTTTTTGTGTTGAATCCACCGTTACTAGAATATGGCTTGCGAATACGGGAAAAGTACGAGAACGTGATTAAAAAGTTCGGTAAGGGGTTGAAATCAGAACAAGCGAGGGTGGATTACGTTTGGAGAGAGGCTCAAACGATTATCAATATCAAGGAGAAAGGGAAGGAGAATAGTACGTATCCGATGTGTACTTCAAGCACTTCACTTTGAAATATTTTCGAGATTGTCAAACTTATACGCTCCGACATAGAATTGCCCGTTTCTCGACTTTATTCGGAACTGCTCTCGAAGTCCTCCCTTGCTCGAGCAATATCTACTGTGTATACGAGTATTTCAAACTCCAGAATAGCATCCTTTACACTCACACCGGAAGCAACGATGTCTCTTCAGGCTCCTCCCTTAACTTCAACTTCCTATCTTCCAAGCGCAACGGAGAGGGCCTATCCCGGTTTATGGCTTACCACAGCAGACAGCCTCTCCGCTACAGATGATGCTACCGGAATGGAAACAAGTGGACCCAACCAGGTTCTAGCAAAACATTTTGCTTTGCTTCTGTTAACCGACGAAACCACGATATTAAAAGATATTGAGGGGTCAGTTGGTCCTCTGGGCCCCCGGCTCGCGCATTACATTCGCGTCTCCAAACCCACAAAATCATTTGCCCAAATCTCTGCCCTGTCCGGAATTCCTCTGAGTGACATCCAAGTGCTTGCCAGCCACCTCGTCTACTGGCGCAGAGCCCGAGCTGTCCCTCCACTTAACCCACGGGATACTTATATCGTTTCCCCTAACGCCGACATGAGCAAGCTTGCGCAGGCAACTGAGGCTTACGAAGCTGCATTCCCAACACTGCCCAGCCTTCCAAAGATGCTCCACGCGCTGAGCGACACACCTAAACCATACTCTAGATTCATACCCAGCAGGGATCATAAGGAGACATATTATGCAATTCTGGCATGGCTACTGAGAGGGGGATGGGTCACTCAACTCAGAACGTTTGGTTGGGTCCGAGTAAGCCCGGAGATAAAACAGGCGGTGGACGAGGCGCTGGAGAAAGAGAAGGAAGAGAAAGAAATTGAAGAGAGAGAAAATGAAGCATCCTCCACCAAACTAGATTCTACAACCCAGGAACGCTCTGGTAGTCATGTCGAAGGCGATTATGACGATAAGGACGATGCGCACTCGTCCTCCTCGTCGTCTCTCGACAGCGAAGCCAGCGGTGAATCCACCCCTGTCCCGTATAGATTTCCCAAGCGAGAATACCACCACAAAACAAATATTGAAAACCGAAAACACAAACGGAGACCATCCACCTCTTCTCTCATCTTACGACCCCACCGCGCCTCAGCGCTAGAATCTCACTGGCTGGACGAAATCCTCTCACGATTCCCCGAAGCCTCACAGCATACCAACATGGACAGTTCCAACACCGCTCCTACAGCCACCCCAACCCCAGAAGATAACATTGATGCAGATTCTTCTCTTCAAAAATACTGGCCGCTTTTCACTAAATATTTTAACGGCACTGATGCATTAGAGAAAATCCCAGTGCGCGAAGGTTTGAATCGGAAGGTTGTTTGGCGCTTGCTCAACAGGCTCGATCGTAGCACGTCACAGCCTAGGAGTGGAGGGGATAACCTTTCTTCCAAGGAGAAAGTGCTGGTTACCGTGAGACATTGGTGATATAAACAAGAAAGGAAAGTATATATCTCTAGGTCCATTTTGCCTAGTGATGAAACATGATCTTCATTTCGTTCTTTTACGGCCAGAGAAACTTCCAATTGCCATCCGTAAAATAAAAATTTTACTTGGTAGTGAGCTTAGTATATCTATTCACTTAATATTAACGTAATTCACATGCGAGCGAGCCAGCAAAATTCCCATACAAATTTCCACATTTTAAAGGCCTATGTCTCAACAACACCATATACTATTTGTATAAAAGAGAGTATACATTATGTAGATATTGAAAATTGTATGTACTTTAAAAAATTATTACATAAAAGTTGATATTTTTA
>LGRN01000231.1:0-42503 GCA_001883825.1 Emergomyces pasteurianus Ep9510 | reverse complement strand
TGTCAGCCGAGGCTAGCTCTCCTGTGTGATTCCAGCCCCTCTTCCTCCAGTGTTTACTGGTGGTGATTGAGCTCTTTTGCCCCAGTAGCCGACACTATTCTCAGAGACAATGTGTAGGTTTCTTTCTGCTTTCAATGATGTAATTAATGTGGCTTTGTAAATCTTTGACTTGTTCTGTGTCTTTTCCAGGCCTGCTAGAAACTGTTTTTGACGTCTGGGTAAAAAATATATATAAATAAAATTTTAATACTAAAATATAAAATTTGATTTTATAACATATTCAAGTAACTGATTAAAGCTGTTTAAATATACATGTATTTTTTACATCCTGCTGACTACTCACATTCCACCGTAGTGGTCTCTCTGGTCGAGTGAGGCTGCAAAAAGGCTGAAGAACGTGCAAGGGCTAGCTCGCATTGAGCTGGGTCACAAAAGTACGCATCGCAGTCGAGTATAAACTCAATTTCTGTAAACCACGAATGCAAAAGATAGGCCATGCTCACATCGCCATCAGGCACGTAAAGTATGCCTAGAGGCACTATCTTATCATTAACAAGGCATAACAAGACTTCCCGAGTCTCCTGGAGCAGAGAATGGATCGGCTGGGGTTGTCCATTTCACAAACATGCGGTACGTACTAGTCTCATCCTGTTCAGGAGTCGATATAGAGGAGCTGCTCGATAAGGGGGAAGATGACAAGCAAGTCAGCCTGCGCCGCGATAATAGCTGAGCTAAACCACGAGTGTCCACCTTAATATGCGTCAAAAAGCCTTTTGTAAGTCCTGTACTAGCACCCTGCTTGTACACAGTAAGAGGACCGTTCGTTTTTAACCACTCATTAAGATCTTCTGGATTTCCACTCGAAGGGCTTCTTTCAATATGGCGATTATCCTTAGCGTCTGACGGGGATCCAACGATTTCATGACAGTTCACATCTCCTAGTATAGAGAGGAGAGAATCACCAGCAATGTCAGGAGGTATGTACATCAAGGAAGACAGATCTCATCGAGCACAGGCCGATCCATCTGCCAATGGCTTCTAGCCACCGGTCTACCACCAATGCGTTCAAACTGATTGGTTGTTGTTAGCGTCACGAGGTTTCCATTGTATATCCTGAGTCGCCAAGAACTTCGTTTCCCACCCCGTATCCAGGGTTACGATGAAGCCAAGGGTGCCAAAGTTCACAGCGTCCGGGTTGACTGGATTGGGTTCAGGTAAAAGCTTACTTCGAGGTTTGATCTCCGGCGTGTTATTATTTTGAAGCGAGTCTTCGTCAGGGTTGTAGTCGGATTCCTCGAGACAAAATATCGGTGAGTCTGCTATTAGTGGAGGGAGTTCAGGGTATTGATCACGCCAATAGATAATAATTTGTCCTTCTCCACAATCGTTCCCCTTGCAATAGCTAAGAGTCTCGGTTAGACTAAAATCAGGTGGGCAAGTCAGCATTAAACAAAAGTTCTCAGGAAGATATATAGAATGTGGGTGACCCTTTGCAACCACTTTCCCTCAGCACTTTGACGAAATAGAAATGAACATAGTCCCAGAGCACTTCAGCAGCTTCTTCATCTGTAATCCAGGGTGCCTTGACAAACTGGCGAACAAAATCTAAATGCTCGTACAATCGCAGAGAACGCGAACTTTGCATTTGTTGAAGGATGAGGCGGACTTCAGAATCACTGAGTTTGAGCCTCCTTCGGGCCTCCCGTTTTGCGTGTCGTCGTCGTTGACGTTCCGTCCTGCCCAAAGGCTGAAAGGTGTCCATCGCAAGATAAACGAAAAAAATACTTTTTTGACCAGATGTAATATTAAGAGCAGTGCTTGATGAAATATCGGGCAGAGTAATGACCTTGGCGATGACAGTGGCGATGATGATGATGATAGACGCTAAACAGGTGTCAGGGAACCATGTGATTGAATGAGTTAGAAACCTTAGCTCCGTAGGCCCCTCAAGGATTAAGATTAGAATAGAAGTTTTTAACCACGAAGAATCAATTCTTATTTTTTGAAGTACTAGAATAGCTTGTTCCTATGAAAAAGAGAAAGGAAAAGAGGAAAAGAAAAACCTCCTGAGGACTAGCATACATTTATAAACAAAAAGGAATCAGTAAACAATAAACAATAAACAACGCCAGCAAGAGGAAAGAATCATAAGAGTTGAGTGAGAAGGAATAAGCGTGCACTAATCCTTCGGCTCACAAAAGTGGCAGGCGTTCTCTCAGTAAAAAATGAAAATAGGTATCTTTTGTATGTGATTCTCATATTAAAAATACGTATTTTAGGGTGTTCCCCGATGTTTTGTCTTCGGCCTTCAGTCTTCGGCCTGGCATTTTCCCTCATTTTTTGCCCCCGACCTTTCCGAGCATCCACGGGTGGATAGAAAGCCAACATTTCGCTAGTTCTTTATTTAGCTAGATATTTAACCGTTTAAAATCTTGAACCACCACCGACGCCGCGCCTCTTTGACATCATGACAGCCGTCTAATGGTCCCAATCGTAGTACGGAGCACAAACATAGTAGCCCATGTATTAACCTCTGCTAGTTCTGCATTGGTCCGTGCCTGAAGGACGCATCTATCAGTGAGCATGTTCCCCCATGGTTTGTTGTTCAATTTACGGAAGAAGAGAGAAAATAAAAATAGAATAAAGGTTCCTTCTTTTTCTGATGTTTGATCCTCCAACTCCGTCGTGGTACTACTGTAGTTACAAACCATGATCAACGCTGGTGGCTTGGCAACGCTCTTAAGTTGGCTGATAAATGCCAATGGAGTTCCTGAGTGGAGAATCAGGAAAGTTAAGCATTTGACGGCGTCTCATCCGGTGTCCAAGGTTGTTCTTTATATTTACTTCAAACATAAGGGTAGTTAAATGCCAACACAGACTGAGGTGGGTTATATTTTCGAGACGCCAGCCCGTTGAATTTCTAGATAGAGTTTCGGGTGAAAGGAGAGATCAAGTAAGTTTACCCGCCCAGCATTCAGTGAGCCGGAGCCGATGTCATGGTACGGTCCCGGGAGAGCAGCAGCGCTGGGGGTTCTACGGTTCAAACGTTCGACCATTTGATGTACGGAGCACATGTTAATGTTACATCCCCCGATATACGGAGCAGGCCAGGTAGAAAGTAGCAGGTATGCTATGTATGTACGGTACATACATGTACATACTCCGTAAGTTACTGTACGCCAATTCGCTGGGGAATGTCAACATAATCCGCGTATACTCGGCCGTAACCAGCTCAAGTTTTTTTCCCCCCCTCCAGCGAGCAGTAATATTTGCCGATCAGTCAGAGATTTTGCAGGGAGGAGGCTTATAATATACCTCATACTGTGCCACCTGCCTGGTCAATATCTCCCTGACTACTGTACTATTTACTCCGTACGGAGTATGAAATTGTTCTTTCACCCATACCCCGCAACATGCTCTCTAAATTCGCTATCAAAACTGACATTTTGGTTGATTTTTCATCGCCTGGACTCACCCGTCCCGTGATAGCTAGTAATACTACCTAGTTTATCCGATAAGATAAGAGCGGGTCGGCCAGTTTTTGACCAGTTTTGATATCGGGGCTACCTCGTATCACAAAGAGAGTGGTTATATAAGGTGAAGATGGTGTGTCGGATGGAGTTTTTACTTCTCCATTTTCTTTTGCCACAGGAGTGGGCCACCTCTCCTGTTTAATTACTATTTTGAATTGCTGGGGTGGTTGAAGTTAAGCCCCGTCCATTTCGGCGCTGATAGATTTGATTTAAATATCGTAATTTGGCATACATACTATATCTCTCTTCTTTGCCCTCCATAATTACGGAAAAGCTAAGAAAGCCGCAAGCGGGTCGTGATCCAAAAGCAAGAGCCAGAGAGACACGGATCTCAGCGAATTTGTGGAACTGGGGCGGTTAGCTTTGGCAGCTGAGGTTTAGTAAATAAAAATGAAAAAGAATAAAAACGTTGAATGCCTGAATGATGGAGGCAAGGAAGCTCTTTAGAAGCCGCTGGAAAATACTGATATACTGCGTACTCCGTGCATGATGCATGTATGATGTGGGGAAGATTTACTGTGGATTTCACACCATTAATTATGGTTCAAGACAAAGGATTGGCTGGCTTGCTTGCAGTTGCTCGCCAGCGTAACATTACTAGTTAGTTCCTATTAGTCTTCTCATTCGTTGAGTAATCAGTATTACGGCGTACTCCCGTGTCCTTGGAATGCAGCCCGGCGTATCTTAGAAAGGCGTATTTTTTGAGGGAGCCTAACGGTTAGTTAGTTAACCAGCGGGAGCTGGAAATTCTGGAAAAGGCGCCTGGAAAACGCCTGAAAAAAATAAAGATATGTTCACAAGATACTCCGTACTCTGTACACCAGCTATTATTCAATTTCTCTCCTTCTTGAACGTGGGAGAAGGAGGCGCACACACAGCCCTGCTGGCGATCATTTGCATCAGCTGCGCGGGGTGAATGGCTGGCCTCACCGGGTACCCCACCAAGTTCGTGGCAAGCCTTCGGGGTTCTGTCCAACAGGATATCCATTCAGCACCAGCATTGGTCCTCCTCCAGCTGCAGGGTCTAAAAATACATGAAAAATTTACCCTCCCCCTTGCCGTCGTTGGCGAGGAGTCGAGTGGGAATCAAGTTCCTTTTGATACGGAGTATGGAGTACATACATGCGGAGAAATGAGAAATGAGGTGGTACTCCGCACATAAAACATGTCCGGGTGGCCCCCGCGCAAAAAAAGCAACGGGATAGGTTGCTATTGGGTGCCACTGATTCTCGTGAGAGCCGAGAAGAACCTTTTCAATCCCGGATTGGGTTGCGCATGCGTGCGCTTCTAGATTTAGCTTTCCCTGCCCGCCGTTCCAATGGCTCCAGGTCCATGGCACCCGTTTTATATACATATATAGCCACCGCCTCCTCCGCACTTCGGATTCTTCATATTTCTCTCTCCCTCAATCCTTTTCATTCATACCCCTGAACTATAGACAAAATTAACGAGCGCACTCCTACGAGGCCACCCCCCCTTGAAATCGGCTCAAACACGTACACGTACGGGGTTCCCTCGTGCGCGCCGCCCCCGACATGGCTATCTGGAATCGGAAAGAGGATCTTTCTTCTACCGAGAGCCAGAAGGAGTACTCCGAGCATCGCGCCGTGGGAGAGCCTGAGGACATGGTTGTCGAAGACGATGAGGCAGGCATTTCCCTTCATCGTGGCCTCAAGGCCCGCCATATTACTATGATTGGTATGGATTCCATTCTGCAGTAGCTTGTGGCTACTTGGAGTTATTTTGAGTTTGTTCTTTGTACAGTACAAGACTAAGTCTCCTGCAGCGATTGGCGGTGCTATTGGAACTGGTCTTATTATTGGTACAGGCTCTGCTCTTGCAAAGTACGTAGTCACCCTCCTCCTCCTTTTCTGCCGGCAGTCAAATTCTTATTCTTAGCTGCTGTTAAAATTTTTCTGTCTGTTGCTTTTCTATTTACTAACTTTTTTTTTTTTTTTCCCCGGTGCACAGGGCTGGTGTAAGTGATATCTACGTTTGAAAATGGCGCGGGGAATATTTCCATTAATACGGCGAACTAACTCCTTTGCAGCCTGTGTCTGTGCTGATCTCCTATATGATTGTCGGTTTTATCGTGTATATCGTTATGTGCGCCCTCGGCGAAATGGCAGCATGGCTTCCTACTCCTTCTGGTTTCACTGGTTATGCTGGTCGATTCTGCGATCCTGCTCTGGGCTTCGCGCTAGGTTACTCGTCAGTTCTTCCCCGCTTCCTGGCCTAATCTGGGCTGTTTTATATGAGTCTGTTTGATTAACACACGGGCAATAACAAATACAGATACTATTGTAAATACGTCATCGTCACCCCGAACCAACTGACTGCCGGTGCGTTAGTGTTATCCTACTGGGTTGATCGGGAAAGGGTGAATCCAGGAGTTTGGATTGCAGTCTTCCTAGTGGCAATAGTGTGCATCAACTACTTTGGAATTCGCTTTTTTGGTGAATTCGAATTCTGGTTGTCCTCTTTCAAAGTCATCGTCATCGTCTCCTTGATTCTGCTGTCCTTCATTCTGGTTTTAGGCGGGGGACCAGATCATGACAGAAAGGGATTCCGCTACTGGAAGAATCCAGGCGCTTTCAATACATACATCACAGGCGGCCCAGAAGGCCGCTTCCTCGCGTTCTGGTCGACAATGGTGTCGGCAACTTTTGCTTATCTAGGCACCGAGCTCGTTGGTGTGACTGTGGGAGAGGCTCAGAACCCTCGCAAGACAATCCCTCGCGCTATCAAACTGACCTTTTACCGAATCCTATTCTTCTATATCCTTAGCGTCTTCTTACTGGGAATGTTGGTTCCGTATAACTCGAAAGAACTTGCATTCGCAACAAAGGCCTCTAATTCTGCTGCCGCCTCCCCTTATGTTGTTGCCATCAAGCTTTCCGGTATCAAAGTTCTCCCTGGAATTCTCAATGCGTGCATCTTAGTGTTTGTCTTTTCTGCTGCCAACTCCGACCTGTACATTGCCACGAGAACCGTCTACGGCCTCGCTCGGGAAGGTAAAGCACCAAGGATTCTCGCCAGGACAGACCGGAGGGGTGTACCCATCTATGCACTGGGACTGTCGTCACTATTTGCACTGCTGGCGTTCATGAACGTTGCGAATGATACGAAGGTGGTGTTTGGCTATTTCGTCAATCTAGTCACCATTTTCGGGCTGCTGACCTGGATCTCCATCCTTGTCACGCACATTTATTTTGTGAGAGCGCGCAAAGCACAGGGGGTTCCAGAGACCTCACTTCCTTTCAAAGCGCCCTTGGGCTCTTTCGGTTCATATGGCGCCGTCGCATTCTGTATTCTCATCTCGCTTACCAAGAGTTTCCAAGTCTTTGTTCCCAATTGGGAAACATATGGGAGGTTCGATTACAAGAATTTTATCACCTCTTACTTGGGTATCCCCGTATATATCATTCTCATCTTCGGGTATAAATACGTTACCAAATGCAAAGGTGTGACGCCCCAGGAGGCCGATTTGTGGACGGGCAAAGACAAGATCGATCGCGAGGAGGCTGAGTTTTTGGCCAGGAAAGCGGCCCAGGTCAAACATTACGAGAAGGCAGGGTTTTTCTATCGGGTTTTTGTTTCTTGGCTATTCTAAGGGGCTTGATACTGGAGGGACCTTTTTACGTTCACTCCCCCGTTTTTATTCGTTTTTTATTTTATTTGGGTTGCATGGTACGCTCCAACAGATGTGGCCAAGGGAATATAACATGCCATCCCGCCCAAATCCAGTGGCATAACATGGTTATTTTTCCGACCGTGATTGACGAACATAGCACCATCATGAGTTTCACCTTTTGGTTTCCTTGTTTTCTGTGGGTATATATTGGTTGTTATCATTGTTTTGAGCGTTCTCGTACCAGCCTTTTGTTTTTCCTGATATATTTCATTTTTTTTTATATATGGTTTTTATGGTTTTTAGAGCGAGCTGACTATTAAACTTTTTGTTGCATGTATCTCCTGCAACAGCGAACATAACAGTGTTTGTGATTGCATGAATTCTCTCTCTCTCTCTCTCTCTCTCTCTCTCTCTCTCTTGATCTACGAAATCCCTCTAATTTACGTCACTCCGTAGTATTTTAAGACACATCCTCATAACTGGGGCCGCCTGGTTTCCTGTCCTGGCCCAATACCTTTATATTAATAGTAACTGCTCTCACTCGTGGTTCTGTCCCACTAGTTCCCGCACCTGCAAATGAGCCAATTCGAGCTAGAAAGTACGTACGGCGTGCACCAGATTTGAGTTCCAGATTTAGCATCGCTTGAGGCCTCCCAAGCAAGGCGTTACAAAGAATGCACTACTGCTGGACGTCCTCCGTACCTACAGAGTACTATGTTGCTCTGAACGTTGACAACCACGGAGTACCTTGACCCACGCTGAGGCCCGCAAGCTCTGTACACTGGGAGTGTGTGCACATCCCATCTCTCAGGCACACCCCGTGGCGTATTTTTTGAGAGCAGAAAAGTGACGAATGGGCGAGAATCTTGCGTTTCTGGGTGGAGTAACCTAGCTACCTGTGGACTACGGCACGCACACCCTTCCACCAAAGCCCCACCAAAGCCCCACCAAAGGCACTAACTTAAACACGGGCTACTGGAAACATTACATAATCTTCAGACCGACGTAGCCTCCCGGCTCTCTTCTGTTTGTTGTTGTTGTGGTGTAGAGCTGTGGAGGGCCGATCTATCATAGTTTGGTCCACCCGGACCGAGACTTAAGCTTTGTTTATTCCCACCATTTAAGCCCAATTTCTGGGTTGAAGTTGTGGAGGAGGAGGAGGAGGAGGAGGAACGAAATGCGCCTGAGGCTATCACCTCCTGTGGCAGCGCCTTCCGACATCCCAGATCTTAGCTCATGTCTGACCATCACTAGTTACTATCTTGGACTCCGCTAGCTCCACAGTGCGTGGGAAAATGTAATGGGAGGCTGGGGCTGGCTGGCAGTTACGGGCGCTAACAGGCATGATGCAAGTGGACGGATTCTGAAGAATGAAAGAAAACCTTTGTTCTTTGAGGCCTTCCCCCTCCACTGTCTGCGTTATAACACAGCCTCGTCGTCCGTTGTCGCATTGACAACTTTGATCTGAACTGCACAGTTCCTTAACCCTCCAGAGCTGTGCTGTCACAAAGGCCAGCTCATTCAACAGAGCGTGTTTGGTTGGGTACTGTTTTCATTTGCAATTGACGGCTATCGACTTTTCTCATCTTGTTTTGTCCACCTACGATCCGTCTGTCTTATCTGCCTTCTGAGCTTTATTCAAATCTGTCTCACGCGCTGCAATCCTACTACATTCTTTTTTTCCCCATACGGTTGCCATACACCCACTTGGGCTGCATCCGAATTCGCCCATGGCAAACCCACAGACCCCCAAGAGCGGCCATGACTTTAGCCTGATCATCAAAAACCTCAATGCCAATTTTAACTTAAATCTTCCCGAGCCGGCTATCTCAACCCCAAGTCGGGAAAGGCAGACTTTAGCAGAAAAATGTGTTGGGCTTGCAAAGTTCCTATATTACTCTGACCCTCTCATTATCCAACGGGTGATTGAGTCCTTTTCGGAGCGCGCGAGGACATTATTTTCTGAGCCGGCCTCTGCTGCAAATCAACAATCGGGAAACGTGCCAGCTAGTCGTTCGTTCATTCGCAGTAACACAATTTCCATGGCAAGGAATATCACCCTAGGAGAGCAAGAAAAGGCGCTCCAGTATCTATGGGAACTCCTTAGCGATGAAGAATATATTGTGACCCAGGGGTCTTCGAGAATACACAGAGACGCCAGTACTACCACCCCTACAGGCACTAGACCAACCGCGGGACGGAGCTTTGGGCTCCCAGCTGCTTCCACCGGAGGGCCAACAGCGGGATCCGGAATGAAAACAAGCGCGCCTCCTGAAAGTCCGACAGCAACACCATCCAAGATGCCCCCTTCTCCATCTAAAAGAAAGGGTGTAATCGATGATTCCGAGGTATTTGTGACCGCTCCTAATACTCCTTCTAATCCGTTCTATGCCAATTCATCACCGTTGTCTGATGATGAATTTGAGAATTCCGACCTGGATGACCTTGATATTGATCTTAATGCTGTCTCGCGGGACTTGGCTGATTCGTCTGACAACGACCAGAGGCAACGGAAAGCAGCGAAAACTGGCCTAAAACAGCGGAGGCTTGATGATTATATGAAAATTTCAAAAAGTGTCCAGAAACCTAGGCCTTCACACCCTGGAAAGCCTGTGAACAGTGACAATTCAAGTTTCGAAACCGTCACTACAGAGCAAACAAACTCCTTTAGAGCTAGCTTTGGAGCAAGTACTGCCCCTACCTCCCCTTCTAGGAGCTTCGAGATCGAGCAGCCAGATCTGGATCAGACATCCCAATACTCCTCAACAGTCAGGCCATCGCCAAGTGAAGAATTCGAAATCCTTTCGGACAGTGAACACACCACAGGCCCATCAAAAAATGAAAGATCTGAAGAACAACAGGAACCGGAGCTCGATGAGGGGCGAGAGCAAAAAATTCGCAAAATCATCCGGGAACTGGAAGAAAACGGCCCGTTCTCGAACCAAAACGTCATCAAAACCACGGTTCCGCTGCGATACCGATACGAAGCTCAAAGAGCAGCCAACTCTCTCAATCTCCCTGTGGAAAGTATTCTACAAAAGTTGGATCGGCGGAAGCTACCGGACTATGACGATTTCTGGAAGAACATTCACAATGGTAGGCGGCCCAGGCTGGAAAGAACAGCACCAGAGCCCTGGGAGATGGCAGTTGACCAATACGAGAACAAAAAGCCAACTGGGGATGTGGTTACGTTGAGCTGTGAACTGTCATGGTGCTCGCCAAAAGAACCAGGTTATTTTAAGCTTGCTCTCAACCCAATGAAATTTATGAGGAGTTACCGATTTTGTCGACGGTTTGGTTCGGATCGTTTTCTTGAAATGACATACCCGACTTTGACAGAGCCGCCAGCACACCTGGTTCGAAAAGAAGATGGCGTAGACAAAGACATTTTGCTAGAAGCAATTGCGCGATGGATGGCGACAAGTGAGCACCATCTCGTGGGGAGGGTCTGGAGGGGGTTGTATCTTGAAGATATTCAAAATAAACAACCAAAACGGGCTTCAAAAAGGGACGCTGGTGACTTTGGAGTCGGAATGGGTGCAATGGAAAACCCTCACAAGCAGAGGGCGGTTTTCTTCGCAACTGATGGGATTGACTTCCGCAAAGCCGGAGGCCCTCAGGATATCCCTCCGCAGGCTGAAACGTCCGGACAACGGACCGCTATGAGCATTGATACATTGATCGATTGGCATATGCCTAGAGCTCATAATTCTCATCAGTCTGATATGAAACTCTTTCAGCGACTCCACCTTGGGCTCTCCCGAACGTTGAGCACGGTTGTCCTACGGCGAGAGGAGATCGTTTATTTGGAGGACCCCCCCGGGCGTGTAATGAATGATGGCTGTGCGCTGATGTCCAGGTCACTTGGAATGCAAATTGCCCACATTTTAGGGATAGACGGCATTCCAGCCTGTTTTCAAGCAAGAATTTCCGGTGCAAAAGGAGTGTGGATGGTAGACCGTGATGACTCACGGTTTAAAGCTGGTGATCGCGGTTTTGGCCTTCAAATTACGCAATCGCAACTCAAAATTCATCCCGCTCCTCCCCATGATACAAGCCCCGCTGATGATATGAAATTGGCGTTCGAAGTGGTTCAATGGTCACGACCGCTCAAGCCTGCCTCTCTGAATTTGCAACTCCTCAATATTCTTCAACACGGCGGTATCCGCAACGACCATATCAAAAACTTGATTCGACAGGAGATGTCTTCGTTTTACGATGATTTTTTGGAAACTCTATTGGCTTCTAGCGGTCCTGCGTGCCGTAGTTGGTTGCAAAAAACGAACCGCGTCAGTGATGAGAGCTACAAACGGCAAACCAAACACACCAACAATTTTTTCCCAGCCCAATACGCCGAACAAGCTGTGCTGCTTTTAGATGCGGGCTTTTTACCATTAAAGCTTCCGTATCTAACTAAGATATTCAGACGCCTTCTTCAGGATTATTTAGATAATCTTAAAAATTTAAAGGTCACCGTGTCTCAAACAACGTTTGCTTATTGTATTGCGGATCCTTTCGGAGTATTAGCCCCAGAGGAAGTTCACTTGGGGTTTTCCCACGAATGGGGACACGGAGACGTTGGCACGGAACTTCACGATATTGATGTGCTCGTCGCTCGTTTACCTGCCCATCTTGCAACTGATATCCAAAAGCGGAGGTCGGTTTACAAGAATGAGCTGCGCCATTTTAAAGATGTGATAGTTTTCCCGACTACTGGAGATACCCCACTAGCCTCTATTCTTTCTGGCGGCGATTACGACGGAGATCAGTGCTGGGTCTGTTGGGATCCAATCATTGTTCGCGAGTTCAACAATACCGAATTTGACCATGCGGCGATTCCCACCTCTAAAGATCTTGGACTTCGCCCTTGCTCGACACAAATGACTGAAGTTGGGTCCACAGAAGGTTTTCTGGCCAAAGCTTTTAAATTCAATGCAAAGCCATCCAAGCTTGGACAATGTACAATCGAGCATGAAACCTTCTGCTACCACGAAAATAACATTGCTTCTCCTAGAGCAGTGAGGTTGGCCTGGCTACTCAGCTATTTAGTGGACAGCAAGAAGTCCGGTATTGAGCTGACTGAGGATGCTTGGGAGGAATTGCAGCCAAAATACACGAAGATATTTACGGAAAAGGACCCCTTCCTTCCTGCTTACAAGAGTCTTTCCAGAGGCTCCAGACCTCCCGTGTGGAACAGCTTCAATATCATCGACTATTTGCTTTTCGATGTTATCGTAGCAGAAAGCGAAAACATGATCATCCGTTTCGACAAGTTCTGCGAAGAGCATTCTGAACTTCCGATTGACCCCCATTTAGTTGACATTTGGAACAAGGTAGAAAAGCAGGCAAATGAGGAAAAGCAACAAAATAAACCTGAGCTGTACAATGCTCTGCACGATGTCAGGAAACAATTTAGGGAAAAAAAGGCCGAGTGGGATGAACTCACATCCCCAGCAACCAGGACTCCATATGCCAGGAAAATTGTTGAGGCGGCCCAAAAGCTGCAGGAGATCCAGCCACCCGATTTCGACCACCCACTGGGCTACACCTGGAGGAATAGCAGCTATGAATGGGAACAACTCCGTGCGTCATGTGCGTACAAAGACTGCCGGTCTGATTTCGTATGGTACGCGGCTGGCCCCACACTTTGTGAAATGAAAGCAAAAGCTCTGCGCAGTTATCGACCTGTCACGCATGAAATACACGGCGTCCTCCACGTAAATCGCAATGCGGCCAAAAGGGCGATGGACCCGATTTTAGGGCATATTACAGATGAAGCTAACGACCCAGAGGATGAGGACGAAGATATCTCCGATAATCAATGAATCGCGTTTCTAGAGTTGCAGCGACGATACCCCATCACGTGAATATTATATATACTTGAGAAAGAAACCATACCCCTAATACCAGCGTTTTATTTTCTTTGCCTTTTGTTTATATTGTTGTTACTATTTTTGGTTTATTCTATTTATTTATTTATTTTTGTTGGTTCATGATTTCCTTCTTTTGAACATCAGGCAATTTCTGTTGGTAGCCTACTACAAGTGTCGATAGAATCATCTGTTTTATATAAAGTTCCATCTGCCTATTGTGCTGCTGCAATTGAATGGATATTGACAACACCAGTCTCAGTAGTTTCAATTGGATCAATCATCTAGGCATATCTAAATATGCTCCTTTTTCCTTCCTTTACTTCTTGTCTTGTTCTGTTCCTTCTTTAATTTTGGAATTCTCCGTGTATTTTCGATCACCCAACTTGAACCCTTCCGGCCAATATTGATTTGATTGAGTTGCACAATACCTCCGTACATGATCAAGTTTTCAACAAGACTGATGCACGGAGTACTGCACAATACACACGCATATTGCTCTGAAGGTGATATTTAGGGCTGCCGAACAAGCCGCTGCAACACTCTGAATACCTGACTTCCACTTTTGGTATTTTTCTACATAGTACTCCATCGTAAGTCTGCCAAAAACCAATTAAACAGGTATATAAGGTTTTTGGACTAGGAGAACAAGGCTATCTTTGAACATTCTCCATGTCTAATGATAATCTTCGTATAAACACAGGTTTAGCCAGAACTGAATCCTTTGTTATGGAGTTAATCTTCATCGATATGTAAACCTCAATATATTACAACCCGAGTTGCTATCTGTTCTTTGGGACAACATCTATTCTTCAGGATTCTCAAATTCAGACTGGCAGAGCAAACTACCGTTCAACATCATGCCCATATGCGTCTTATCGATCCCTTCGCAATTCCTTCGAACTTTTGATAGGAAGACTTTCAAGAACTTGACGGGACTATCAATAAATCCGCTTCTACCCTCTCCGTGGTCACAATCACCTCGCACGATAAACCCGTCAGCTGTAACAACCATACCCTCAGCAGTTTTCTCCCAGGCGAGGCCAAGGAACTCGCACATTTCTACATATTCACTGTACGAGCGGAGGTACAACTGTCCTGAAAATAGGCCCAGTTGCAGAACGAGAGGGCGTGGTATTCTCCATGTTCCTACCCGCTCGGGAACTGTATACAAATCAAGTTTGTCTAGTGCGCGAGCACCTAGGGTCAGGCGTGGCGCATATAGATGTAGGGCCACGGCCTTGGATTCTTTTACTACCAATATCAGGCCCTCTGCCTCGTACGGGCTGATGACCATCATGTGCTGAATGGTATTGTCGCCCATAGAGCGGCTGACGGTGCTTGTGAGAATCCATTGTACCGGTCGCTGGTACTCATCGGAGATAAACACCTTACCGGAAGCTTTGACTGTTTTGGCGAAGTCAGCAGTCACGAGTAGTCCGCTAGGGAACTGCGAGACGTCAAGATGCACAGCAGCACTAGTATTGCGAAGAGTTTCAAAGGCAGGTCCATATGCCTTCGAATTATTCACGAGCACACCAGTCTCAACAAAGGTGGTTACATCGGAGTGGATATGATGTGCGGCAGCTTCGGCGGGTGCCGGCCTCTGAATCTGTCTTTCTTGCTCGATCTCTGGGGAGAGTTCGCGTTCCTGTTCTTCTTGAAGGGTAGCGGAGTTAAGACCTAGGCTGTCAAATTCACGGCAGCGTTCCGCAATACGCTTGAGGTTGTAATTTTCTCCCACGTACGTGGTGGGATCCCTTTGCGTACCAAGCATGGGTCTATATCTGGCCTCAAGGGACTGTGACTCGTTTTCAAGGAACTGTTTCGCTTGACTCTTCGACATCTCTGCCCCGTCGCTGGTGCGTGTCTGAGCCCACAGTGTACGTTGATGTTCGTACCGTTGACCTTGAGACGCCCAAAGTGCCATATTTCGCCGCATCTCCAGGCAAGTTTCGGATATGGCCCAGCTCAGGACGTCCGACACGTCAACGGGAGCATCAGGACATTTGGGTCGTCGTGACAACAGTCTCATCTTGATCTCCTCTGGAACGCAGAAGACCACAGACTGTCCCTTGCCGAGCTTTCTCATCCTCATGCATGCTAGATAAATGTTAGTGACGTTTGGTGCAACGGGTCGTGACACTTACCCTGAACCAGTCTGTCTTTGGTTAAATTTGGGCCCAGCGTAACCGCGGCTCTATAGTACTCGGGCAGTTTCAAATCAGTTCCCCGCGTATGGGCCTCGTCGAGAAAAATAAGGCACATGTCCAGCTTCTTGGCGAATGCCGATGTCTGTAACGGCTCGGTGTATCCTCGCTGGTCGAGAACGTAGAGTTCGTCGCGATCGTCAAAGTAAACTACAGCTTGTGTATGGCCATGGCTCGGCATCATATCCAGCCATTCCTTAGCCACTTCGAAATTACTAAGTTCAAGTATCTGTGCCCCAACGTCGAGAACTACCTGAACTGGTGGCTCCATTTTTGTCACCATAGTTAGCAGCAAATCGGCGTCTGATTTGAATATTTCCCCTGGCGGTGGCATGAGAATTACAGAGTTTTCGGGCCGTAATAGATGTTCCAGTACTAAAGCGTTGGTATGATTTTGCTTTGGAAGGTCTAGATGCGTCATCTGCAGCGGGAGAGTTTTCCGAGAGTCATTGGTTCCACTGAAGCCTGTGGTTACATGGACTTTTTGCTGTCCAATATCCCAGCCTGATGCAGAGAGCTTGTGTGGGAATTCCTTCATCTCCTTTGGGAATACAATATGCTCTAAAAAGTAGTCTATGGTGCTTTTAGCATAGCGCAGATGGGGGAATATATGCTCAGTGCACTGGAAACTGTCCTTGAGATTGATGCTGGTCAAGAGACGAAAGTCTAATCGCAGCTTGGGGGTGTCTTTGATCCATTTCTCGTACTCAACATCTGCTTGATCGGATTTTATAAGATGTTCGAATGAAAGAAATAGATCATCGTCCTCAAGTCCATGGTAGTAGTAGCTCAGGGAAGTCAGCACAATGACGACGTCTGGGTGACTGAACTCCGACCGAGGCGTGGGATTATCCTTTGCCCGATATGGCACAGCAAGTTTTGTTCGAGGACGCCTGCTAGCATCAAGCCCGTAATTGACTCTCCACCGTTTTTCCCTAAACGAGAAACGCAATACACCTCCAGCTATGAGGCCTCGCAGAAGGAGTAGAGTATTCTTCGTTGAATCTACCCAAAACCCTCCCGTACGTTCTGTCTCGACCTTTGCAATTTCGCTATCGGTAAGATTTGGTTCGGTGATGTATCTGAGAACAGCTTGCCTCACGTCCTTGGGTTGTCTGAAAATCGGAAATCCGCAGAGACGGCCGGTTTCACAGATATGCTCTGCAACAAGACTAAATAACTCTCGTTGCGCATCATCCTGAAGGATCCGTGTTCTCGGAAAACCCCCTTCCTGGCGTGCATGAACTTCTATCGAGTGAGGAAACTTCTTCGCAACCATTTGAATAACATCCCTTACTATATCCAGTACTTGGTGGATATATATCCACCGCTCTGGGCTAAATTCGGTGGGCCGCTGCATACCCATCGTGTAAACAAGCTCAAATTTGACGCTGAAGTTTTCATCGCTCTCATCCACGATATCACGGGACGATGCCTCGAAAAATGCCTGGGTTTCCAGCAGAGATTGGCCAACGGATTCCTTGCCTGAGATGAGGCATTCCAGGCCCATCAGCTTAAAAGATAGAATGTGTTCAGGCTGAACAAGTAGAATACCCCCGTTTGACATACACTCGCGACAGAGACTGCTGATCGCATCAGCTTCCGCTGTTCCGGGTTTAAGTGCACGCGAAAACGGCATACGATAAACCTGCCTACCGAGCAAGCCCCCCAACTTAGAGACCAGCATATGGAACATTTGTCGGGACTGAGGTTTGGCTACGATTACACGAACTAACCGAGAACCATCCGCAAGGGCGGCAGCCACAATAGGGACAATCACAGACGATTTGCCCTCTCCCATGTTCAACTGCATGACTGCATTTGTACCGGACTCAGGGTCTCTCATTTGCCCAGCTACATGTTCCTGGACGTCTCGAATCGTAATGCCGCTTTCGATTTCTAGGAGCAGCGATTCAGGGTATTCGATAGGCTTCCAATTTGTGTGGCCTGTGTTTAGAAGCTCTTTCAACAAGTCCGCACGACTGTCAGACATATTTACAAGCCGCTCCGCTCGTTGAAGTTCAGTGAGAGCAAGCCCATACTGGACAATGCAGCGCTTCCAGTCGTTTCTAAGGCTCTTCCATCTACCGCGGGAGAGATGCTGGAGGATGAATGTTGGACACACTCGCGGTCCCTGATTACTAGTGGCAGATATGGCTGAAAGGCTTCCTAGGTTTCTTGTGTCAGTAACAGCAGAGTAGATTATATGGTAGGCTTTGTCAACATGGTCCTGGCACCTGTGCAGGTGGTTGAAAAGGATTTCATTCAGGATGTCCCCTTCTGACTGCAAATAATATTCTTGCCCAATTTCGCGTAAAGAGCGAAGACTGCCCCGCAAATCTTTGGCGTAATTTTTCTCGAAGTCAGTATTGGCTCTGGCTTCCAGATTTTTAACCAGCGCTTCGAGGCGAGGGGCTGCTTGGTCTGCACCGATAGAAGTCGAAACAAGTTCACTTAAATCTTCTGAACTGTGGGGAGGTATCAGGGGCGCTTCTCCAGAAAAGATTTCCTCGCTGTTAATAAACCCAGATTTCCTTTGAGGTTTCAGGATGGGGATATCAGGTGTAAAGGGCAGGATCTCAACCGGATCGACTACTTGGCGCTGGAGTGTACTCACAACCCGACAGAGATAATCCTCAAAACGATAATTATCAAACCACACCTTGAATTTCTTCTTCACGCCTTTCATTGCCTTGACTATATCCACTCGGAGGTCTACTGTGATGAAGCTATCACCAGAAGGTGCAGTGGGGTTCTTACAGGGCCACTGTGCTGTCAGTGCTTTTATGAAAGCTTCGAGAGCAGTGTTCTGGTTGCTTGAAAATTGACGTTGTTGGCGTGCCCTAAATTCACGCTTGGATTCACCAATACTTTGATGGAGGTTTGCCTCAGGACAAGAATACATTGGGCGGCAAGTAGGCCGAATAATAACGCGTAGCTGGTTTCCATCCAACTTAGTGCCTTGGGACAGATCAAGGGTATCAGTATTTGGGGGAGAGATTTGCATGATCTCACGCAGCACATAGAATGATGCTAGTGTCTGTATGATGTTCATATCGGCGCTAGGAGCAAAAGCAAGTGTGGATATCCATGCCATGACGCTAAACTTGTCGGCTGAGGGAAGCACTCGATGAAGGCAACTCCAATATCGAGAAACAAAAAGGGGCGAATCCTCAAGTAACTTGGCATCATACATCAGCTCGGATAGAGGGACTGCATGATTCGGCCCCAAGATAAATTGAGGTTTTGAGAGAAAGCTCCAGAGAGCGGTTTTGAGAGTCGGATGGATCTTGGAATGAAGGGAAGTGCGCCTATGATAGATTATGGCTGAAACAATCGATACTCTACATCCTCTCTCCGAGTCATGGGCCATATCTCTGGATTTGTATGGAGCATCATGCTCAAACGTATGGTCTTCAGCACCAAAGCCAGAAGTACGGAAAGTGGATGTCCGAATACGATCACGTTCCAATAAATCTGAGTCAACTTCATGCAAGATCGGTGGCTGGATGTATAATTCTCGATAAAACATTTCTGTTTTTCCAGCCAGTTTAAATATTGATCTGACAAGATCGTAGAATTTACCATGTTGAGTCATAAAACTCAGCTGTGTTGACCATTTCACTGTTTGCATGAC
Organism: Emergomyces pasteurianus Ep9510; assembly: GCA_001883825.1. Taxonomy (NCBI): domain Eukaryota; kingdom Fungi; phylum Ascomycota; class Eurotiomycetes; order Onygenales; family Ajellomycetaceae; genus Emergomyces; species Emergomyces pasteurianus. The sequence goes on along the minus strand of LGRN01000231.1, from coordinate 23,619 downwards.
ACGTTCATTTGCCGGGTAGAAGCGTCTCTCAGGGGTCAAGTGGGCGATTTGGCTTAGTATTTCAAGATTGCCTTGTGTTAGCCGGTCAAACGACCTGATTGCCGCGGACTCTAGAATCGAGAGGGCTTGCTCTGCTCCAGTTCTATGTATTAAGGGGTCGGGCAGGCAGAAGGATGTCAAAGCGTGGAGATAACAGAGATATAATTTACTCTGCAGGCTTCCATTGTCGACTAATGCGCCAATCCGCTCATTTACCGAGTATAGGTGAGCCTTAGCGGAGGGGTTCTTATCAATAACAACGGCGACATGAAATCCTTTCCTCACAAATGCGACATGCCCTTCCGGTATAATGACATGTCGACTTCCATCCTTGTGTTTCAGGAGAAGTTTATCGCGAAGGCCAACCAGGGTACCGAGTGATTGATTTTGATCCACTATCATGCCACGAAATTGTCGAGATCGCAGAGACACATCCCCTGCAGTGAGATTGAACGCAAGCTGAAGCCTCGGAATTTCAACCTCGAGTGACGACGAAACATGGTTGTATGAGATATGTATCCGGGTCGGGTTCTCGAGTGGGCTTAGTATCCGCGAAAGCTCTGCCGCAGTACTGCTTCGTACACCGATTAAAGAAGTTTCGCGTTTGATCAGACGCCACCTGGAATCCACCCTCGTTAGTCTCCAGTTATCCTTGGTGGATGTCCAAGGATCTTCAGCGGGTCGCAACTCCAGAAAATCACCTGTCATGTCATACCAGTGAACAAAGTTGTTGACAAAATGTTCTGGGAACACCCCAGATAATAGTCTGGAAGGGATAAGTTCATATTTGCGACCATCTTTTACAGTCTGGACTGAAAAGTCGGGTTCTTGTGTGGTCGATGCTCCAGCGACTGGACTCAAACCGATGTGAAGCGTATAACCAGCAAACTCCTTTTTACCAGAGAATTGCATACCCGGAACGTCAGTGGGCATAACCTCCAGAGCATTATGTCCGAATAGCACGTGATAGGTCGGATGACGTTCATACTTTGACGGGAGACGAGACAGTGGAAAGCCATTCACAAGCAGCTCACCAGTTAAGAGATTATAATGGACTATAACAGGCATGGAGCCTTGGTGGGATTTTGTCCGGCTGACAAGCCAATAATCAAGCTCTTCTGAGACCGTATTCCAGCTGTTTCCCGCCTGATAGGCGGACCAGGAATCTTTCACAGCATCATCCAATGACCACCCTTGATCTATAATCCGCTTAGTCAAAACTGGATATGCGCGATATGCGAGCCACTGCCAACGTTGGTGTAACAACGGGGTCGTGGGGCCAGAGGCAGCAGGGTTCGCGCGGCTGCCTTCTTGGATGATTATGGAGCACTTTATAAAGACCGAAATGAACTTCTCCTCAGCGAATATGTCGCCTAGATAGGTTTGATCGACATTGAAGCAATCGATACATATTAAGGCAACCTCCACGGTCTTAGAGGCCAGCTCCATCCTATGAGACTCATTAGTTGCTCTTTGCATTTTGTCTCCGAGATGCTTAACCCAGCCAAAGGCTACTGCTCGAGTAGAGGAAAGGTAATCCAAACATCGTTCTCTGATTTTCCTTGAGGAGGTCAGCGATAGCAATCGTGTACCTAAGGACACGAATGTGCTGAGGGCTTGGGAAGCCTCCCAGTTCTCTTTAATTCTCTCTAAAGCCACAATAAGGCTTTCTAACAGGAGGCGACCAAAATTCTCGCCCTCAAGGATATCATGGCTATCTCGGAGAACGTTTTGGTGACCAGAAGGCCCGGCTTGGTAGATGGACTGCAGTATCACGAGCCCGGTTTCTACTTTCCTAAAATCAATCGACGGAATAGAGAGTTGCAATAGTACATTATGCCATTGAGTCCGACAACCATAAGGAACCGCACAGAGTGCTTTATACTCGTTCAACGACATGTGCTCCGGGCAGTCAGACAGACTCGCTATCACGGTATTTGGTGTTAATCCACTGGGCATTTTTTCGGGCCGGTATAGAAACCGCTGCATGGAAGTTGACCGTGCCGGTAATTCGTAGGGAAGAGCCCTTGGGATCTTGTCCGTGGCCCGGAGATCTTTAACAAATACATCCATACCGTTATCGTGATATTTGTATTGCAGGCCGCTGTTACGACAAACCTCACTTTCTAGCGCTGAAGAGACTTCCGTGTCTCGCCGGTGCGTCCGTCCGTGCGGTTTAGTTTCCGACAAGAGGCCAATACGCTGCGTTGGGCTGAATGGATTGAAAAGACGTGAGATCTCATCTTGCTTCTGTAAGGTGTATCGTGCTCGCGGCTTTTCCGTCGACGAATGTTCGAATTTCAAGACATCCATTAGAAGGAACAAGGCGGTATCTCTCCAGTGACCAAAGAAGCTAGGAACTTGGAGTTCGAAGACCGTTGACTTCGCTTGGAGGGTGTCCTTGGGGAGTGGCCATTCATGAGCTCTTATAGTCAGCCCATTAGCTTCGGTTCTGTAGCCGCATCTCCTGCAGTTGCCCTTATGCTGTTGTTTGCTGAAGCCGTTGTAATGATCGACAATGACGTCCTGATACTCGCATTGGCCCTGGTGATAACTTTGCATTAGAGAGTCGTACTTCGCTCGCTTTTGTCGAAGTTCTTCGCACTTTTCTGCTTTAGCTTGGGAAGCCATGGTTTCGATCTTCTCGCGCAGAGCTTCATACTCAGGGTTCTCATCAAAATATCTCACAGAAAAGCAGTCTCGAAGACCAAAATCTCGAAAAATACACGGGGCTCGGAACCTCGCACTCGCTCGACGGCGCTCAAGATAGCCTTCTGCGCGAAACAGTCGCTGCATCTGACATTTGAAAGGTAGCAATAAAGACTGAAGAAGACCTATGGGGATACCTGCGTCATATTCCTCAAGTAGCTTGCAGATGTAGAGAGCAGACTCATCGCAGGCAATCCAAAGTTCAATGATGGTGAGTAGCATCACGGAAAGGGCCTCGGGGTTGCCTGAATAGAAAGGAGATGCGGCAGCATGATAATTTTTAATCAAGCTACCCAACTTATCACAGGTGAAGTTGCTCGATTTGTTATTCTGCAGCCACTGAGGGAGGTCCGAAGCAACCCAGGATTCAAGGGCCCTCAAATTATATGCCCTATAGTCCCGGTCTCGGAGGTTGATGTTTCCTGGGAAATCCTCGCCCCGATAGTATCTGTCAAGAGTAGATTCTGGCTGGAACTCGACAATGTTGTTTATCTTTTTTCTTCTGCATAGCGATTCGATGTATTCGTCCAAACTCGGGAGAGACACGAACACATCCCGATCGAAACTTAGACATTTAAGACGGCATAGTTCGTACTGAGGCCCGCTATGCTGCACGAGGTCTGACCACACTGTACGAATTCGTTTGGTGGAGTTGTGCACGATGTTCCTAATGAGGTCTAGTATAGGTCCTGGCACCGAATCCAGTTTAAGCAAGCGCCGAGCAATCTTGGCATTCAGCGCATACAGCAGGTCGACAGGAAGTGAAGACTGGAGTGATAGATCCAGGACACAGCCCATTAGAAACGCCATAAACAATTTGTAAAGGTTTATTGAAACGTCTGATGTGACTGCTGCTGACCTAGTGAATCCAAGTTGCATGGCGACACGGAGCAGCAGCCATAGAGACGATCTTCGCCACGGCAGGAAGCTGTTATCATGCATTACTTCCTCACGAGTATTCTTCCGGATGCGGACGACGTCCGCAGGCTTACTGAAAGAACGTAACATACCCATAAAAAACTCGGTGACTACGTTTGGGTGCACTGTGTCGCGGTTCTCTTCCAGCATCTGGCCTGCTTTCCTGATCCTGGGGGTCGTTTCAATGGCGGGCTGATAGCTCATTTTGGCAAGAGTACAAGCGACCATAGTTTGGAAATTAGGTTCCTCAAATACATCAACGCTTAGAGAGAACGCCGGACCTGGAAATATGCGTTGGAGTCTACCCTTGGTCGTAAGGACTGCCTTGTTATATGGCGATAACTCGAATGCCTCGAAGTTGATTGAGTTGTCGGTTTTACTAATCAGCATTCCCGCATTCTGGGCACGTATGTGAAGCGGAATTGTGCCACCTTGGCCAAGTCAGGGACGCAGTCAATCAACCAGTTAGTTAACTAGTTAGGAGGTGCACTTACCTTTCTTACATAAGTCCCTCAGAGCGTTCCTCAGGGCCTTTTCGCTGGTGATGCCATCGGGGCTTGAAGACTCGCGGACGCTTTTCAAATTGGTGACCATGTCAATTACTGAGTCGACGGTATTTTTTTGACCATCGATAATGTGGTTCTTAAATGCCACGAGACTCTCAAGAGTGATGTTGAGCAGCTCGGCTTCAGACTCGGAGTCGTAGTCATCCCCTTGAGGGAGTTTAGGAGGAAGAAATATATGATGAATCAAATACATAATAGCATTGATCGATAGCTTTCTATATGACACTATACTCATTGCGGAAGTCATGATGATTATGGAATAAGAGTAAGGAATCAATCAAGTGTCGTTGCAAGACTGAAATATCAATACTGAGAAGCAACGAGAGCAAAAAAGTTGGGAGTTTAGGATTTATATCTCAGAAATTACTGCAGTATTCAAATTATTTTGAAAACGGACGGGGTTTAGTTCTTGTTTGGTATAAATAAAACCTAGGACATTGTCTGACTTTTATCTTATTCAAAGTGCTTTGATTCTGGCTATCTGTGCGTCGCCAAATCCGGCAACAGCCTTGGCTCTTAATACTAGTAGCTAGTAAAGAAAAATAAAAGCTGATAGATAGCAAGGGAACGGAATCTTCTGTTTGTCGATAAATATGGGCGACCTCCAGCTTGGTGTGACTTTAGCTCTGTCCGTATCCTGGTATGTATGGCTTGCTCCTACTCTGAACTCTAATTCACTCCTCGAGGTAAGTTTGTTGCAAAGGGAAGAATACGCACTAGACCTTCAACATATTATAAACTTGCTATGCTTGATTCCCAGTTCTCTGCCTGGTTCAGGCAGGCAGCCTCATTGGGCGGAGGCCAGCACAGAGAAAAGCATCGATAAGTTTGCGCCCTTGTATTCCACCTATTACTTATTCCTAGTCGGGTAGCTGCGCAGAAAGCGGCGGCGTAGAATTCATGTTACATGCCCTATTCCTTTATAGCCTTGCATACAAGCTACAGATGATCCACGTAAATCATGCCAGTGTGGATAGTTTCTTTGTCCCATTCGCATTAGTGAGATGTTCTTTGCTGCCTGGCACACAGGCCTCATCAACTCAACGGCACATGCACTTTTGACTTGGTTTGACTGCTCATGTATCAGTGATTCATCCCCTAACTTTCAGTCTCCATCCTCCAGTGCGGGATAAAAATGGCCATGAAGGCTGGGTGGTAAAACAAGGTCGACTAGAATTTTACTTCCAACAAGCAATCATCATCATGCAGGACCCTGAAACTCCTGTCTACTTGTAATAGTCACAGGTATTAGTTGCACATATCCAATATTGGTGCTCTCCCTCTCATTTGCTAGCAGACTCCATCCGGGTCGGTTTGCCACAATGGCAAGAAGGATCCTGTAGGTCTATTCCCCGGGAGTGGGCAAAAGAATGGAACTTCGTGCAGCTATCGCACTTAAAGTACGCTCGCCCTGCATTTCCGTTGGAATTTGTCTGTTTGACGACTTTATAAAGCTGTCGAACTTTGATACTCCTTACAATTTGGGTTATCTGTCGGCTCGGGAGATGAGGCTTGTCTGAGAGGCGTTGGTAGAGATTGGACAATTTGAGATGTTTCTGTGGGTGGAGTCACAGATTGATGATCTTTGGAATCCTCGACGGCGCCATTTCCTGGAAATCTCGCTGTCACATTCCGTGACATCTTCCAGATATCCAAAATTTCAGAATATAGCTTTTGTTGAAACGGCGCCCCTCTGTCAGAATCGTTAGAGTCGTAGAGAGTGTAAATGTGAATAAACAATGAACATGCGAAACTTGGGTCTGGTTTTGGATTGGAACATCGTAGCGATTACCTAGTTCCTTGACGACTCTCTATAGATGCATCAGATATACTGTTAAACATTGGGATTTATTATTCGTGTAAACTTACTTCTATGCCTGTGAGATCTCTCATTGTACCCAAGTGATCCATCGCTATCGCCAGCCCAGAGTGGAACATAGTCGCTCCAAAATATACGCCAAAGACTTAAATGCTTGAATTTTAGTTTTAGCAGCCTAACTCATGGTATTCACCGCTCACCTTTCTTGTACAGGTACAAGTTTTTTGCATCTGTTCATGGTCAGCACATGCAGTTGATATGATGAGCTCGAGAAGCTCTTACCATGCTGAGAGTGTGAAGCTTGATGGCGGTCAATTTTTCAGACCCATTTTCTGGATATACTTTCTTAGCCCCATTATATATAGCAGACGTTTTATGATAGATAATTAGTAAGAGAAGTATCGAGTGGGTCCGTGGTTTTGGATATAGCGTTTGCAGGCAATTTAGAGACTGCACGTTTTTTGTAGGATCCAAGAATTTCCATCTGATCAAGCCGTACTTATGACGAGATTATATCATTTTCGCATAATAGCCGAGAGTGCTACGAGAACACAACAAGGACAAAATTCTACCAGTTACAGCATCAATTATTTGCGTCAAGGCTAGCGCCCCTCCTGGGTTCGGAACCATTGGCAAACAGGACATGGACATATATTCAGCCCAGCCCTCGCCCTTAGCTATAGCGCAAAAGGCGTCAGGATGGTGCAACCAACCGCTCACAGGCATGATGTAGCGGGGCGCAATTCCCAGCCGGGAAATATCAAAATGGCGAAGCTGTCTGCGCAACTACTTGGGAGTGGTGTCGACATGATTGATGAATACCACATATCATTTCTTGCGAAGCCTTTGACTTACCTCTTTAGTTCTATCATTGCAAAGAGCAGGGCGCAGTCAAATTAAGGGGGTAATATTGAACTTTATGCCTGATGGAAGAAGCCCACCTCAACATTGTAATATAATCCGAACTTCCAGTTAACTAACTAGTGTTTAAAGTCTGTTACAAAAGAAACTTCATCTTTGAAAAAATAATTAAAATCCCAAAAGAGATCGAGCGCAACATAATTATTTTTCATACGCGAGTTCAAAACACGTTTCCGGCCCCGGTCTTGCATCACGTTAAACTGTATGCCCCGGGCATACAGTTGAAGGTGGTCCTAGAAAGTTCATCATGGTTCGAAGGTTCGACCAGAATCCCCCTATTCATGAGGGGAGACCTCCCGACGTTAGTCTTTGAAGAGCAGAAAACATAGGTCTTTACAGTGTCAGCAGTGATTTCACAGACCGTTCTCTTTCTGTTCTACACTGATGGTGTGTAGGTTTACGCCTCTAGTGATGTGATTGGTGTGGCCCTGTGGGCTTTATGTATGGTTCGAAGACATGACCAAGTGCTGTTTCTGGCGTCGTTGACCCCGCTCCCCTGCTTGCGGTGCGCCATATGAGATACCGGCCTGATCACTGCATTTGTAGAATCTTCCCGCTTGTTGAAATGGCAATCCCCAGATGACTGTGTCGTCTGTGTTAGCGCTCTGATCGGAGATTTCTTCTTACCTGCGATCCATGTTGAAACGTCTCTGCGCTCTAGTAAAGTGCATTAGCTCGTACTTCATGAGCTTCCTCACACACTCTACTCACTGGTTTGTTACTTTATCTAGAATACTAGCTTACAGCTATCTATATTTCTAGATAGATTCTCTCTCTTATTCCCTTGATAGGGTCTTCTCACATCAATTATTGCCTTGGTTAATTGTGTGAGATTTGAATGAGATTTCCACTTTAGACACAGCAGCAATATGCCAGCCCTCCTAGATTTGCCTGACTTCTTGCTTGAGGAAGTGATTGCGATGGCTATTGGTTATGTTAGCAGTTATTACAGCGCTTCCGGGACGCATGATGTGACCAGCAAAATGCTTTGCCTAGCATTGTTGCTTACCTGCCGCCGCATAAACGCACTCACGGACCGTATTCTCTTACTCCAAGGCTTATTTCATGTCAACACGGTTCAACATTTTCAGAGGCTTGTCGATATGCTTGGGCATGAAAGACTGAATTACGTGAGGTGGATCTATATGCCTCTAAGTACTGTTGATTTGGGAGATAATTCTCGTGAAGGTGATAGTGCGACGGCCGAAGCCGGATTCCAGCAATGTCTATCGCTGATGAATTGTCTTTCTCCACATCTTCGTGTGCTTCTCCTCTGCGATCCCTGCTGGGACAACTCCATGGAGTGCGACAGAGCCCACAGAATCATTGCACAAGCCGTACAGCGGTTTGGTAATTTACAACGCCTCGGCTTCCTGTTTCACCATCAGTCGCTGGCTCTTTGCGTCTTATTATCGTCCTCTAGCTCCTCCGTAGGGGGCAGGTCAGCCAGTTGTGCTTTTCCTAAACTCCAACGCTTAGAATTGGATGGTCGTCTTCTGCCACATGTTACATCTCAGCACCTGATCGAAGCTCTCTCAGAGCAAAATTTACCTGCCCTCATAGAACTGAGTCTTGGCTATATTTACCACCACCCTCAGTCCAATTATGGGTTTGAATGGATCGTGACTCCGGAAGTGTTCCTAAATATGCACCCGCTTGTTCACCTTCGTTGGGTTACAGACTGTGACATCAGGGGCGCTGAAGGCTCTGTTCCACATCCTCCACCTACAAAAGACCATTTATTAGCTCTCCAGCAAAAACATGGCCACACTCTCCGGCAGTTAATAATGCAGTATGCCACTTGGCATGACGAAACCAGTGAACCCGCTAGTCTCGGATTCACCAAAGATGACGCCGCTATTTTCTTAAACAACTTGGACCTTGTAAAAGCGGTCCTCGCAGTCCCCCACTTGGATCTGTGCCTAGTGTGGAGTACCCCAAAATCAAAGCTGAAAGCACTTCGGTCCATAGGGATCCGCCCGTAGTTAATCCGATGAGGAGCCCATGGACGTTTGTCGATCGATGGTTTCGTGGCTAATGCCTGCTCAATACTAATAATAATCTTCGGGGGATCTTCTCACTTTATCGCTCATTCGCAAGCCTTCCACAGGTGAACCCAGTTCTGATTCGCGATCCGAAACGGTTGGCGCTGGGAGACGACTAGCATCAAGAATCCATAGACATCAGGGTTGAGGGTTTTCTTTTACATTTGATAGGGTATGCAGGGGAGACGTCGTCCTGTTATCTATCCCTGGCAATCTCTCACCGTGGCTAATTCCTTGTACGAGCTTAACGCCCCGTCAAGGCCGACGGCTGTAGACTATTGTTGTCGGGCCGTTTTGAGCTTATATTGGTATCGGTACGGTTTCGCAACTTTGGTTGATTTAGTCATCTATCCTGACCCCTCCATAGGCCAGCAGTCTCCCTAAGCCAGAAACTTCCCCAAGTCTTCCCTAAAAAGCCAGACGTCATTGATTGATTGATTTATTCATAGACTGCCCCAGCCGCCCTCAAGCAGCTATGCAGCGTACGACTATGAATACAAGTGTCCCGCTCTTGTTTCTGAGACCAACCTATTCGTGGTCCGAATTGCTTCCCTTCTGCTCAAGCCCAGATACCCCTCTACCAATAATCTTTCTATCAGTTCAGTATCTCTGCCTTGTTAGGTCTTTCCTGACCCTTCTCAACTTCTGTTTACTAGTTTTACACTCGCATGCTAGTTATACTGGAGTACTGTGGATGGGACTGCCTGGAATTGTCCCAGGAGGCCCGTCCTGATCATCATCTTTGAGTAGGAACCCTGAACTGATATACTCCCTACAAGTGTGATGATATTCTACTATCTATTAGGAGAAGATACAACTATTTATGCTTTCTAGAGAGGTGGCTGCCTATTAGGCAGCCCCTGCCATGGACCTGAGGGAGGCCTGGCACATTCAATGGATCCCATGGTGTGATCTAGTCTCATGCGAATAGGTGCCAAATTATGTCATATCGAGATTAGCTGTACCTTCTCCCCCTGACAAAAGATTTAGTCAATGTATCAAGCCATCATGAGTTGGTCTTGATAAGGCTTTGGGAAACAGGTCCGCCAAGTTATCCTTTGTGACCAGGCGCTGAGTATCAATGATTCCTTTCTCCAGTTTTTCACGAAGAAAATGATGCTTTACATCGGTGTGTTTGGATTTGTTGTGAAATTCTGAGTCTTTTATGCGTTTCAGCGCTGAATTATTGTCGATGTCTAGTGAGACTGCATCTATGTGAATCCCTGGAATGCGAAGATCATTGATAAAGTTGCGGATTCACACAGCCTCTTTTGCAGCTTCAGCACATGCAATGTATTCAGCGTTCATGATAGATGTGGCTATAGTTTTCTGTCTCTGAGATGATCAGGCTATAGGTCCTCCGGCAAGCATAAACACCCATCCTGTGGTTGATTTGCGTGAGTCCTCGCACCCAGCAAAGTAAAGTCGCTGTCTACAAAGCCCATAAGTTAAGGCCATGCTTATCTGGGTAGACAATTCCTTTTTCCTGGGTCATCTTTCAGGTACGCAAATATGCGATCCACTGCATCTATTTGTTTTTGGCCTGGGTTAGATGCATATCTAGTCACATAGCCTGTTGCGAAGGCAATATCTGGTCCGGTTTGATTGCAGCCAAAAATTGAGCGATCCAACCTTTGATTGATATTCTTTGCGAAAGCCGACATTAGCAACATAATTGCCGATGTACTGTGTTTAGTGAATGCGAATTTCACCAGACTTTTGTTCCACGTGCATGCCCAAATACCAGGAGCACTTCCCCCTCGTCGGTCATAGTAAAACGTACTTGAGATTTTTGTTTTGAATTCTAGAATCGTCTGGAGGTATTTGCCCATAACATTTATGTCGTCCACATGGACTTCAAGTATGAGTCCGGTATCATCATTGATAAAGCCACATGAGTCAAAGACTGAAATGCGCCAGCCCCAGCCAATCAAGGTGCCCAGGAGTTTCTGATACGACGCTTGAGGTGATTGTTTCAATCCGTAAAGGGCCTTGATAAGTAGTAGACAGTACCGGTGGGGCAGTTTTATATCCCTCGGGGCCCTCATTTACACTGGTTTGTCTGGATCACTGTTTAGGAATGTGGTTTTGACATCTCCTTGATGAATATGCCAGTAATAAATGGCTGCTAATGCCAGCAAGATGCGGGTTGACGCAGGTTTGACCACAGAGGCAAACGTTTCTCCATAGTCAACACCCCCACCAAGCGAGCTTTGTGTTTTGTAATCTTACCATCTGGCCGTATTTGTCGGTGGTCACCCATCGAGAAGTGACAGGTTTGACATCTTCGGGTATTGGGACTACTTGCCAGGTTCCCTTCTCGTCGTGAGATTTAAGTTCCTCCATTTTGCCTCGTGGTATTTGGCATCAGTAGAGCCAATTGGCTTTAGTTCGAGAGATGAAGTAGCCTTTTCACGATACGTGGATAATCCTATTGTTAATGCAGTTGAGTGAGAGACTCTTGGCTATATAAAGCTGTGGATAATCCGCAGATATTTTTTTTCCGCCAGCCATGGCCCTAAATCTTAATAATCTCGAAGGAGAATGTCAAGTTAGGATACCTGTATGCATATGATATATCAAGTTTGATACCGAGTTAACATGAATATAGTTGATATCTCGAGTTTTGACTTATCAATGTGCACATTTCATATCTACTAAAGTAGTAGGTAACTGAAGACAAAATTCTCCCACAGTTCATGAATTGTTAACATTATAGCATTGATTGCTTTCAGTGCAGATCATAGTTAGTCTCCTTCAGCAACTTTCTGAATGAAGTTCGAGACCTCTTCTGGGCGTGATAGGAACGGCGAATGACCGGTATTCATAGGTCCGAGTAGCCGTTCTATTCCAGCGTTCTTTGCCATACGCTTCTGTTTTGCCAGGCACACGGCTCGATCGTTCAAAAGCAGCAAATACGATGATGGAATATGGCGGTAAGATTCATACGTCATTGTTGTCAAGAAGGGGCTTCAAAACGCGAGTTAAAAAAAATAGGCATCATAAGATGATCATGATCAGGCATTGGAGGAGGAGATTGCCAATAAAGATATGAATTGGTTTTGCATACCCCAAGGATTGGCTTCTTAGCAAACTGGCATAGTATTTACCTTCTGCCGGATCGACGTCATGGTAGAAGGACTCAATTGGATTTTCACAAAACAGAGCTGTCGGGTCCTGAGTTATCAAAACGATCAGCACGGTTCCTTCCTCCTCAGATTTCAGGCAACATAGTGCAAGGAAACAAAACATCTTACCCCTCCAGGGACTGTCCTTATAATGGATGGACTGGCGTCTTCCTCTGGACTGCAACTCTTCCCACTCTCTACGGGTATTTGGCCTTTTGCCGGCAAATGTGCTGATATAAATAGCAAGGCAATGACACCACCAGTATGTCCTTCAGCCTCCCGCTCCTTCTTGCTAAGACCTTGAAGTGCTTCAGTTGTGGGTACACCACCATACGAGTGTGCAACAATCACGACCTCACGTCCAAGTTCTGCAAGGCCACTGGCAACAATCCTGACCGCTTTAGCGTCGGCTGAAAGATCAGGAATACCAGGCGAAACACCTAGACTAGGTAAGTAAACAGCGGTGGTAGGATAGCCTGCAGCATGAAGAAATGGAAGGACAGGATCAAAGATAGCTGGCGTATGAAACCCGCCAGGGACGAAGACAATGGTAGGTTTCGGCATTATTACCGCAGAGGTAAAGTAGGTGGGAACTGAATGTTTATAATTTTTTCCAGAGTCATATTTTTGATTCAATTGCCAACGGATATCTGTCTGCTTTTATAGATCAATAGTACCCTGTCGAGGAGGTAATACTATGGAGTATGAAGTGATAGAAATCAGTAGGATCAGCACTAACTTAGTTAGCGTTGGCGCTGATAGAAAGTAGTAGGGTCAGCATGTTGGCTGGGTCCTAGGGTTTGTCAACACAATTATAAGAGTACCATCAGATGCAGTAGGCAGGTGTCAAGTTAAAAGTACTAGTGAGAGAATAGATGGTATGTTGCAGTCTACATAAAATAAACAATATCAAGAGCCTTGAGCCACAAAATTTGACTTCTTGACAACAGGATGTTTTTGACCACGACGGTCAAAGCCGGGGAGCCGCAGCTGTGATGTAAGTTGATTGCTGCACCCAGGCTGAGATGGTAAGGATAGTAAATGTAGATAGATTGTCTGTACGGAGTTACTCTATACTAAGTACTCCGTTGGCTTATTCCACCATTTGTCATTGAGCTAAACATATTAGCTGCTATTATCCCCAGCCAGCTGGGGCTTCAGCTTAATATGGAAACTTTTTTATTTTTGCGAGCCAACATTCCGCAGTAATATGACGTTCTACTCAGTAGTGTTCATACTATTCAGCTGGACGTAGGAGGTTGGTCGAATCTATCTTCCGGAGATATTTCGTATTATTCGAGAGATGTCTCCGATGAAAGGCACATGCAGAGAGTATCCAAAGCAAATAAATACAGTGTCAGCTACCGGGGCAAAAGAGTAAGAGGGACACATAGGAGCTAAGCCGCGGATGACATAAAGCTTATTCGTCATTTACTTTTTATTTCGGCATTCAACAGTAATATCTGTGGCGGGGTCAATGCCGAGGATGAAGTCGAGCTTTTCGACGGACCTGTTTTATGACTTTAGCACCCACCCAAGGAGGATGAGGTCAAATTAATAAATATATGTAGCACTGGGCTAATGCATTTTCTCCCTTCAGAGAAATAACCAGAGGTTATGAAAACATTGAAATCGAGAATGGTGCTTCACCTAACGTGACAAACGAAGAATCCAAAGACAACAATGAAATGTCAGCTGTGACAAGTTAACAAACTTGTCAACAATATAACTAGTATTATATAGCTACTAGTGCAAAATTACCTTTAACTCGAATGTTGCGTACACGAAGTATGAATTGCTGTGTCAATTCCGTATAGTCATCTATTCCTTAAGTCAATGTTTTCATCCTCACCATCCTACGTGGTGTTCTGGTGTGCCATAGACTCACTCGATCGTTTTGTGCCCGACCGGAATAACAGCTCGCCGGCGTGCCATTAAAAGTACGGAGAATCTAAGAAATAATGTACAGTACATACGGAGTACATGCATCCGCAATAGCCTTGTGGCCATTTAGTATTTAAGTGTCTGACAATGTCGCCCGCAACAATTGCAAGCTCACTCATTAATCAGAAATATGTCCAATGTTCTGAAACTTCCATTAACGAACTCGGGTACAAGGCTGGAGCAAAATCCCTAGGTGTAGTTTTCTGCGACTGCCTGATACATTTATGCCTAACATGAGACAGGGGGTGCAAAGATCGTAGTATTTTTTCCGAGTTAATATGTTTCCTATCGATAGTACTGATCCCACCTCGCGCACCCAAGACTTGTCGAGTCGCGCTATTATAAACACCAGTGCAACTGTTCATCCTGATTGTACGATGATATTTCACAATAAAATTCATGGCTTAGAGAAGTACTGTTACTGACATTAAAAGTATTGGGCAGCTTAGTCGAAATGCCGATAAAATGTGAACTGGACCCCGGCGAAGGGCAAGGAGGCAATGGTTGGTATGATATGATGGTGGATGTGAAGACTCTTGAATTGCTCAGCTCTTCGGCCAAGCTTGCAGTATGGTTCAAGACGAAGCATCTTGAACCACAGCGCTTTTCACCCCAGGAGGCATCGGGGCGGCCGTTTAATAAACCGTCCTGATTACATTCGAGGATTGATTCACCCAGGCAAAAATATCGTCAATTTAATGGACTCTCGCATGCCTCATCAGTTCCGTGTCATCTGCAAAACAGTTACTTTCAGGCTGCAAGCACAAGTTCGGCCCAAACACCTTCTATTGCCAGCTCTGTTGCTGGACTCTCAGTATATTTGTCCGGTATATACATACTATGCTCAAACACTCGCCAATAAGCATTCTCATTTTCATGTCTGTTTCACCTTCAACAAAAGCTACTCCTGAAGGCTTTCGGTAAAAATATTCGCTCTGCGTAGCAAGCACAAGTCTGAGCGCAGGCAACCTAGCGCTGCCAATGTAGATCGTTGTATCAGCATACTCAGTCGAGCCAAAGTGCCTAGAAGCAATATTATCAGCGTCTGTATGAAGATTTATCAAGAGTCTCTTAGGTTTCCTAAATTTATATAGAGATTATTTTATTTTAGAAGAATATACAACATAAAGTTAAAACATATTGTTTAAAATAAATTATCACTTATAACTAATTAATTTTTCACTTCAATATAAGATATTATTAATATATATATTAGAAGATAGCGGATCTTGCAGAGAGTAATTAAGTAAGTTATTGAGTGTGAAAGTTGTTTTGCAGGTGTGCTACGATAATTCTTACAGGAGTTCTAAAAAAATTTCAGTCGCTTTTTTTTGTGGTAAGTAGTAGTAGTAGTAGTGCACTCTCATAGTCTCGATTAACTTATTAATTTTGTCCGATGCTATGGAGCACATAATACATAACTATGTGGCGTGATGCCTCCCTATATGCATAGTACAATTGCACCTTATTCCGAAGCAAGGTGGTATAAACTAACGGATACATAATCCTGCGTGGAGTCTGGAGAGCAACCATGTTTACTAACTTCGTTAAGAGCGACAAAGTTACTCCATAAGGTTTACCCGTATTTGATTGGCCAGCCTATCCCTTCACATGCAAACCCTAGGTGGACCAGTCACATGTCAGTCAACCTTGCTCCTTCGCCCTTGTCCTGAAACTTCTTGCATTAACGTTACGGCTCACCCTCGCAACATTGCCCGTATTATCTCGTCTCGTCTCTCCTGGAATTAGTCATTTGTTGGCAGCATCGTTCTGTCTGCCGTTCTGGCGCTATCCGAGATCCGCGTTAACTGCGTGTGGCTGACAACGAATATGCTACTATGCTATACAACGCTCTGAGTTGATTGATATCACGACGGCGAATTCAAAATCAATTAGGCCGGCTAACATTGATCTTCATATGAGAGGGCGGACTAAAAATACGTTTTGGCAAGTTCGACAAAATTCCAACAAAACGCTCGGCGTAAGCCCGTGTTTTTTTTTGGGTTCCCTCTAGCCTAATCGGCAACCTTCCATTCCTTGAACTTTTCTCAGCTGGCTTTCACGTGCTGGTTTTCTAGTGGAAGGTTCCAAGGGGGGGTTTTTTTGCCAAAGCGGACCTATCATGGGGACTTATCAGCCACGCCACGATCGTCAGTTGAATTTGGCATCGCAATCGCAAGATTCGCCTCTTCTCGCGCTTCCTGCGTATGCTGGTAGCAACGTTCAGCCTGCTCCTACAAATAATCTTACCGGTGCTTCGTCCTCCGGATCATTCACTACTGCCTCCATATCAACGCCTGCCATCATGGTGGCCTCTGGCGGCCCTGCCCATCCCGAGATGGATAACGCGGAGCGCAACCGCCGTGCTACTAGTGTACTTTCGATGGATGATATAGAGGCGGCCCAGGCGTTGGAAGGTCTTCGATCAGGTCAGTTTGCGGCCGTGGATAGATATATGATCAAACCCGCAAACGAAAAATGTATATTTTTGGACTTAATGTTCTAATTTTCGGATAGATTTTGTTCATTCCCCACCATTGTCACGCAACCCTAACCCCTCCTCCCCGCCAATATCATCTTCGCCTGGACAGCAACAGCAACAGCAATCTCCGGAGCCGTTACTATCCCTCCTCACCTCGTCTCATCCTCTTTTGTCTTCGGCCATTAACAGCTCCGTTTCTGTTTATACCTCCTCGAAGTCTTACTCCCCACGGTTCAAATATGGGGCTGAATTTTTGGAGCGAAACATCGGGTCCCCTGTCGTTAAAAAGGTTGGCTCCGTCGGCAAAAAGACCGGTGTCGAAGGGGGTATCCGCTGGGCACTCCAAAGACGTCGGGCTGGTGATGACACACCTGTTGACTCAGAGGCTCCTGACAAACGGCGGAAGATTAGGAATACAACAACCACTGATATGATGGACGTTGAAAGGGGGATGGCAGAGCTAACACCATCCCAGACAAGGAGATCATCCACCGCAGAGTCTCTTCCACCATACGACACTCTTTCATCTCCCAATTATGAAGAGCTGGCCGAGTTGGACAAGAAAACTGAAACTAACAACCAATCTAATTCTACATGGCAAAGTCGGCTTGTGATCTCTACCTCCGGTCTTGGCGTAGCCATGAGTGAAGAATCTCTTCGGAGCCTCACCTATTGCCTGAGCTGGCTTCGATGGGCGAACGGCCGGCTGGGCAATTCAATCATATCCTTGAAAAAGGTGTTAGAAGAGTATGACGCTTCCAAGAAGAACCAGCCGTCAGACGATTCCGCAGCGAATTCAGAGATGAGATCACGTAATTCCACGCGCCTTTCAGAACAGATACAACAAGTCAAGGGTGACATATTACGTACCCTCCGACAGGTGGTAGACGTGGTTTCCAAATATGCGGGCGGCGCACTTCCGGAAAATGCCCGATACCTTGTCCGCAGACACCTGACTTCCCTCCCGCAGCGCTTTCGGCTTGCGTCGACCATTTCTGTCCCCGCAGATGGCTCTGGCACAGAGGCAGACATGACAACCAGTGCACAACGCGTTCTAGTTCTTGCAGAGGAAGGCTTAGACATGATGGCCCAAGTTAGTGGTGTGGTCAATGACACCCTTGTCAGCGCAGAGAGTTGGTGCGAAAAACTACGTCGGCCCAAGCCTTCTCGAACCGAACCGGAATCTGCACTGGAACAAGCCCCAATGGTGTTGGACAGCAAAACACCCGTTCCTGTTCCCTCACCGCCAAAGGACGTTGAAATGACCGGGGTGACGGAGAAATCGTAAACTGTCAGTACTCCGTATTTGGTTTCCGAATGCAGTTTGCTCGTTCCCCTTTCGCCTCTTCGCCGCCACCGACCACCCGAACTCGAATCAAACAGATGGCCCGCGTGCGTTGAAACCAGCTGGGCTGGTGGATTTTTCTTCTTCTTTCTTCTTCTTCCTCCACGGATTCTGCTCGTTCTATCTTACCGGCCTATCCTCTATATTTATACTACTTCAATTCCCGACCCTTTACAAAAAATACTCTCCATAAAATCGTTACCAGTTTCCAGTCCCGCCAATATTTTCCGGTCCATTGTATCTGCATATTCCGCTGAATCGCGTGGCAATGTCCGGCGCTACATCGCTCGCTTAAAACCCTTTTTTGTTCATTTTGAAAGGCTAACCCTGACCGCGATGTTTGTTTCGTTTCTCTCGAACATTTCGTCATTCTGGGTGACCCTTCTGTTCCTTCTGTTCCCTCTGTTCCTTCTTGGCAAACCGATAAATTCGATGTTTTAATTTTTATTTCGCTTTAACTGTATTGAATATCTTGGATAATTTAGGAGTTTTTAATTTGGCATTTTCATAACTTTTCGGCGATATGAGGGTTTTTTCTTTGTCCCTTTTTTTTTCTTTCCTTTTTTTTTTTCCATCGTGTGCCTCAAGTCCCTATGTTTTCAATGTGATAGCCGCATAACACTCGTTTATATCGCGCCCACACTACCTTCCGTTGTGGTGGCCATCATCCCACTCATCGTTCCTCATTTCCTTACATACATGTGATAAATTATCCTTTTTTTTTTCGTTTAAAAATCTATTCAACTAGCCCAAACCGCCTGAAGTTCATTACTCCCGCTTCGCCGTGCGCATAATGATGGCTCTTGTGATACTCCAATCAATTGTTGCCATTCCTTTCAATCCTACGTGTGCGCGCGCATATTTAAAAATTCGTTTTTCGCCTTCAATTCCGAATATTTTACGCCTTTTCTTTTTTGTTGACTTTTTTATTCCTCCTTTTGTTATTAACCAAATAAAATAAGACCAGAATGGAGAGAAAAGATGTCAAATTTCTAGGCCCTGAAATACGAACACATGTTCCCCGGCCATCTACAATGGATTTTTCTTCTTTTTTTTTGAAATTACCTGCTTTAATAACGCAAAAAAGGTGTAAAGTTCACTTGGTCACAATTGCTTGGTGACAAATGGATCGCGAAACGGCACACATTGAGTACTATGTTTGTTGGTTATATAGTATTGAGTACTCCGTATATTTTCTCTTTTTTATATTATTTTCCTCTCATCTTCTGTTGTCTGCTTGTTCAGTACACAAATATTACTACTGCTGTAATTGTCAGCACTGAAAAACACAGTCTTGCTATATGAGCTTTCTTGATCCTACCATACCGACTCGTTTCCTTCATGGATATGATAGAATATTTTACTGGATATCCAGGGACACAGAGAGCATCGCGTTCGTTCGTTCTACCGTAATACATTTTGCCAGCCTGCATCTACTGATTAGTACCAGTACTGGTAGTTATGGACATTCACTGAGGCAAAAAATATTGAAGAATAGAAGTTAATACTACTTGTCAATGAACGAATAAAATATCTTCTTTCTTTCTTTCCACAATGCATCTTCTGTCTGTAACAATACCTCTCTCCGCAGCCTCTTTTTATATCCTTATTACAACCCAGCGACACGGCATCAGCCAACAAATAATCATAACTACTACTTGAAGCAGCCTCACATAGAACCTGATACTGCTTACAAAGGGATATAAAATATCGTAAACAATGCTATCACCCTCAACAGCGCTGTCTCCTCCCTCCCTACCAGAAACGCCCGACTTACTTCCCACGAAAAACCGACTGATAACAAATACTACAAATGAAACTGCAACTGCAACTGCAACTGTGGTATCTCAAAGGCCCATCCAAGCATCCATCGTTCTCTCAAGCCTGATTCCGGCCCTTCTACTCTTTATATATGCCCTCTATACGATCCATCGAATCAGACAATCCAAGAAGCCATTCACCGAAATAAAAAAGTTTCTCCACGCACACACCTGCATCCCACGGAATGGGAAAGGCAGAAGGGGGGGAAACGATGACGGTTATATACAGCACATCAATGCCGAATGTTTAATGAATAGCGTCGACGATTGTGTTGCGCGTGATGAATTGGGCGTATCGGCGTCCGACGACCGTGGCTACTACTACCACTACTACTATGGACATAATGGACTCGATGGCCAGCAGCAACGCATCGATACTAGTATGATGTGGGGACGAATCAGCCAGGGTAGATATGGACGTCGTCGTAGACACAGCAGCTATCAGCTTATTGATATAGTAGGTTCAGACGCGGACACGACAGGCTCGGACACGGACACGGTCTCGGATCTTCCTTTGAGTGATATTGGCCGAGGGTTCGACAATGATCACGGTCACAATCACAATCGCAATCGCAATCACGAACAGATGACGCTGGACGATGGATACCCACAGGGGTATGCCTGCAACCATCCTGCTTCACAAAAGGTGGCTGCAGGGTTCGACTTGTCGAAATATTTTGATCCGCGCACGTCGAGGCTTCGAGATAATAATGCCCCCTTGCGTCTTGAGGCGGAGATTGGGAGTAATGTAAAGGAAGAGGATGGATATATTGCCTCCTGGATTCATGGGTCTGTCGATTGGGTTGTTGCAAAGTTTATCGGTTGGTTGGCAGATTGATCGACATGTTTCCAGGAAGGTCGGTGACGACGAACGCTGAGTGGTGGTGAACTGTGCGGAGGAGGGGTTGGAACGAATGCCATAGACATGTAGCGCAAAGAAAAGATCGCCAGTTAGGTTACTGGGGACGGATTAATTGAATGAACAGGTATGGATGAAATAAAGAAGGGTAGTAGTGAAAATGATCTGTATTGTGTGTACTTTAGAGAGGTTTGCATGAATTGGGCACTGAACACCATAACATTGTTTTTAACCCCATTTCACTCTATCTTGATTCCTAGAACTGGGAAGGAAAGAGGGCACGATAATCTAGCTTGGCCCATTGTTGAGGGCAAACAGTAAGAAAAGAAAAAGAAAAGAAAAGAAGAAAAGAGTAGGGAGGTGATGAATTGGCCTCCTGCCAGCGCCTATATCTCCCCATGAGGCCAGCTTCAAATGAGAAAAAGAAAACAAAAAGAAAGAAAAAAAAGAAAAAAAAAAGTCACATTCCATTCCCAGGGTCAAAGGGTCATGAGGGAACAAAACGATCTCACTGCGGATTGCAGAGTAGAAGAATAAAAAAAGACCAGGGAAAGAAAAGGAAGGCCAAAATGGGTAGAGAAAAAGCCACACCGCTGCCCGAAAAATGATCATACGGCGACATATCCCCCATCAACGAGGATATCGGTTCCAGTTGTGTAACTGGAGGCATCCGATGCAAGGTACAGGTATGCACCAGCAAGTTCGTGGGGCTCTGCCTCGCGGCCCATGGGGATCTTGCCTCTCCAGATTTCCTTTGTGGCGGCGGGGATGAAGTTGGAGAGCTCCGTGGCGACGTAGCCCGGTGAGACGGAGTTGGCGCGGGCGAATTGAACCCATTCGACGGCGAGGGATTTGCCTGTAAATTTCCAGGGAAGCGGGAAACGTATGCGGTTAGGACACAATAGGATCCTTACTTTTTCAAGTATTCAAATACACACACAGACACCAACACCCACAAAATATCTTTACAAATCGCCAATATATATGTATATATATAGTATATAGTATATATATATATATATTATACCGCAAGGAGAGAGGAGGAGTAACTTACACATGTGTATAACAGCCGCCTTGGACGCATTATACGCCGCCTGCAGCTGGGGGTAATTGACGATGTGCGCACTCATCGATGCGGTGCCGATAAAACTTCCGTAGGAGAAATTTTCCAGCTTATTGCCATTGATATCGGTGCCCTCTGCTTTCTGGCGTCTCCAGTGGGCGGCAACGGCGCGGGCACAGTAGAAAATGCCGTCGATATCTGTCGTAACGACGTTGCGGTAATGATCCAAATTGGCATCAACCATGGCGCCCTGGGTCCAGGCAACGCCGGAGTTGGCAACGAAGACATCGAGGCGTCCGTTGAAGTCCTTGACGATTGTGGTCACGGCATCAGAGACTACTTGCGGGTCCGTGACGTTGACTTGGTATGCTCTGCCTAATGAAAAATTGGTTTTTAGTTACTTCGATGTGACGGGGAATCGTTTCTACTATTTGCGCAAAAAGTTCTCTCTAGAAGGTTTCAATTGAACACAAAGGAAGGAATGGAGGAGGGAGGATGATACATGGACATGTCAAAACAGAAGAATTATCATTTCGTAATAAGACTTTTCTTAAAATGCTTACATTTAACTCCATATTTCTTCTCGATCTCCGACGCCCGCTCAATGGCAGCTTTGTTGCTATTGTACCAGATGGCTACGTTGGCACCAGCTTCTGCCAATGCATGGGCAACAGTCAGGCCAATACCAGCGCCAGCGCCGGTGACGATGGCAGTTTTCCCCTTCAGAGAGAAGAGAGCCATAATCCCCCCGCTGGAGGAGGAGGGGCGCATGTTATTTGTGCGGAACTTGCCGTCAGCGATTGGGCCGTCCATTTTGGATAATAGTGAAGGTTGAATCTGCCTGGGTAGTTATCTAAATATTAATTGTGTGAAGATCAAGGCGGCACCCTATTAATTGTCTAGGTGTTTGTGGGAGGAAAGGATGTATTTGTTTGTGTTTAGGGGGGTGGTTTGTGGTGAGCGGGGAGAAGAACAGTTGGAACACAAACGAGCAAACCTTTTTTAAACATCCGCGGGGCCCGGTGCGGAACACTGATATCAGAACTCCTTGAATAAGGTAAGTATTTTGTGGGGCCGAACTGCCTTGGAATGTTTAATCGCACAATTCTAATTGTGCTCCGAACTCTGCAGTCGTAGTAGTAGTACTCCTGTGGCAGAAGTCAGGTTGATGGTGGCCATGTTCATAACTGACATGGTTCGGGCTGCACGAACCTCTCCACAACGTCAACAAATGTAGCTATCTCTGGGAATTTAATGTCCATACCCTGCCTCAATTTTCGTGTTTGAGTAACAGGAACATTGGTCCCCATTGTCCTGCGGATAATTCGGTGGGAGAAGCGTTTATTTTCGCCATGACGTCGGTGGCTAGGGCTTGTCAGGGGGAGATCTGGCGGGGTGGTGGATGAGTAATACGGAGTAAGCCACATTTAAAACTCCAGGGCTGCTTCAATTAACTAGTAGTACGGAGTACTGTGTCCGTACTCCGTCCAACTGCATCAATTGTAATCAATACTCCGTATAAGGATTTGTATCCCACCTGCTCAGTAATCTCTAGCCGACATTGCCTTCGATCCTGTTCAGTTAACTCCGCATTTACGTATGGGGCGAAGGGGGGGCTGCTCGTACCACATCCACTTTGCTGTTGGCCCACTGACGGATTGTAGCAGACAGCGGAGAAAGAAAAAGTGGGATATGGCATTGTGATTTGATCATTTGCGGTCAGTGTATTACTGATGAGGGTGCATTACTTTCATCCCTCCAACATTCGAGAAATTAGAGATTACAATTAAATTATTTTGATTCCTGGAAGCAGGAAATATTGACCTCAAACAGAATCTGTGAAACTAATGATTATCGCCACACGTGGGATGGCTAAGACATACGCACATTGTCAAATGCCACACTAATTGCCACACGGAGAACGCCGATGAGAACTCCACCAAATACGCCCTCATCTTCGC